>BLKR01003298.1:0-151793 GCA_011170035.1 Teleogryllus occipitalis
GTCTCTTCTTTCCACTCCCTTCGTCATCAGTAACATTGCTCTTCGCTCCCATCCTCATTGCCATCTCTGATCCCCGCTCCCATCTCCACCGCCTCTTGAGTTTCCCGTCCACATTCTCACTGCCTTCTCTGCTCCTTGCTCCCATTTCCACCGCTGACTTTGCTCCCCGTCCAATCCTCTCTGCCGTCTCTTCTTTCCACTCCCTTCGTCATCAGTAACATTGCTCTTCGCTCCCATCCTCATTGCCATCTCTGATCCCCGCTCCCATCTCCACCGCCTCTTGAGTTTCCCGTCCACATTCTCACTGCCTTCTCTGCTCCTTGCTCCCATTTCCACCGCTGACTTTGCTCCCCGTCCAATCCTCTCTCCCGTCTCTTCTTTCCACTCCCTTCGTCATCGGTAACATTGCTCTTCGCTCCCATCCTCATTGCCATCTCTGATCCCCGCTCCCATCTCCACCGCCTCTTGAGTTTCCCGTCCACATTCTCACTGCCTTCTCTGCTCCTTGCTCCCATTTCCACCGCTGACTTTGTTCCCCGTCCAATCCTCTCTGCCGTCTCTTCTTTCCACTCCCTTCGTCATCGGTAACATTGCTCCTCGTTCCCATCCTCATTGCCATCTCTGATCCCCGCTCCCATCTCCACCGCCTCTTGAGTTTCCCGTCCACATTCTCACTGCCTTCTCTGCTCCTTGCTCCCATTTCCACCGCTGACTTTGCTCCCCGTCCAATCCTCTCTGCCGTCTCTTCTTTCCACTCCCTTCGTCATCGGTAACATTGCTCTTCGCTCCCATCCTCATTGCCATCTCTGATCCCCGCTCCCATCTCCACCGCCTCTTGAGTTTCCCGTCCACATTCTCACTGCCTTCTCTGCTCCTTGCTCCCATTTCCACCGCTGACTTTGCTCCCCGTCCAATCCTCTCTGCCGTCTCTTCTTTCCACTCCCTTCGTCATCGGTAACATTGCTCTTCGCTCCCATCCTCATTGCCATCTCTGATCCCCGCTCCCATCTCCACCGCCTCTTGAGTTTCCCGTCCACATTCTCACTGCCTTCTCTGCTCCTTGCTCCCATTTCCACCGCTGACTTTGCTCCCCGTCCAATCCTCTCTGCCGTCTCTTCTTTCCACTCCCTTCGTCATCGGTTACATTGCTCCTCGCTCCCATCCTCATTGCCATCTCTGATCCCCGCTCACATCTCCACGCCATCTCTGCTTCTCGCCGTTGCTCCCGTAATGCCTCGCTTCAAGCCGTCACATGCTCGACCCAGCTTTTGCATGTTCTCTCATGATCCTTCCCACCGACCGTCTGAGGTGGCTCGTTGAGCCATCAACTGCTGTCACTGCAGTGCCTCTGCACGGAGGTCCTGAGGTTTCAGTTCGGACAGTAGCAGAATTTTTAACTCTAGCTAGACAACTAAAGGGAGTTCAGTCGCTGTCTGGAGGAGAATTCTAGCGGCCGGCAGCTCTGATCGGTAGTTCTCCGTGGTTTCTCCGATCAACACCAGGCGAATGCCGGAGCAGTGCCCTAACAAACGGGCCATCAACCGTGCACTATCTTTCCTACGTAATCCTTATTCTATATTACTTTCACTCACAAGCACACTTGTCGGGAGACCAATCGGAAGCTCAGAACATGTCCCGGCTGGAGCGGAGCCCTGCTACGCTGGTGGGAAATACCCGAATGGGAATAACTCCGTAAGCGAGCGTGTAAGTCGGCACCGGATCTTACCATTCAGCGGTGGATGAACACACCCACTTCCCGCGATTAACTCATACCCTACACGTACGTGACGATTGACCCTATCATTTGACGCGTCAGGAAACATGAAATAGTCAATCATGAAGCCTTCCCGCGTAACGTGGTTGAATACTCCCTACGTTACTAATGTTTATGAGATAAGAACGATATTTTGACAAAGAATTTCCTTCCGTCAAATCAGAACAATGCTAGATTCTCTTTGAGCTTTTATGTCTGTAGGATATGAGGGAATGGAGCTGAAAACACGTGTAGTTTAATCGTTTTTTACTTGCCAGTAACAATACATTGATTATTATCACAAGAATCTACATCAAATACGTACAACTAACTAACCCTCTGCATTGAATATACATCCATTCTCAATGATCTATATTTAATTCATTTTTAATTATACCACTTTTTTGGCAAACGACTGAAGGTCTTATTTTGTGTCCAAGTTTATTTTAACAACTAATTATTACTCCTGCTTTTGTTCTCTACTTTTTGTTGTACAAGTAAAGCATATTCCATCTAACTTAAGAAATGCGAGTAATGATGTATTTGATTCTTTTTTCTGTTCATGATCGAAAGTATGAGCACATCTCGTCCTTTCACATAAAAAAAGTATCAGTAAATTGTCACTTAATACATCAATCATACTTGCAGGATCTCTCTCAATATTAACTCTCGTGCACCATAATAGTAACTATTTTCGTTCAACTCTTTATTCTGGTCCTTTTTAGACTTCATCCTTTCATTTAATTTCATCTGAATATCCTCTTTCAAACACATTTAATTTTATACAATCTTCTGTTGCAACAATTTCCACCCAATTCCATCTACACCCTACGTTCCTTCTCCATTGTCGTTAGGCGTATTTGTATTTCCGCCACAGACTTTCCACCTCTTTTGCCCACACGGTGTTTCGTCATCACGTCTTCATTCCTCTGCCCATTCACATTGCTGATTTGCGCCAAGACTCCCTTGTGAATTCGCTGCTCATCCTCTTCTTTTCTCTCCTCCTCACCCCTTCTGCGGAGCATTCCCCCCTCTCGGCCCCCGGCAGCATGCGCTCACTTCACTGTCTCTTGATATTGCCACTCATTTCTAGACAAAAGTCTTTATTGTTCGTTCATCTCTTTATTCTGGGCCTACTCTAAGTCCACGCCGCATTTGAGCTTCTTCCCTGTTTCCTCCTATGAAATCAGGAAAATCCTTGAAAATAGATTTTTTTACATGGGAGTTTTTTTTTTGATTTTTTTCTCCCTTTCAAAATTCAAAATGTATTGCTTGTTTATCCTTGAAAATAGATTTTATTACATGGAAGTTTTTTTCTCCCTTTCAAAAATTCAAAATTTAAGTAGTATAGGGATCACAGAATTTTGAAAATGTGCACACAATTCACTTTTCCCCATAGCACGTCATACGCAGTTTTTAACTGTTTTTTTGACGCAAAATAAATTTAAAAAAATAGGAGGTAGTTTGTCCACAGAATTTCCTGGACTAAAATGAGTCGTTTCAAAAATTAGAAATAAAATCACAAAATCATAAACTTCAAAGTTTTTATTCTTTATTAACAAAGATCTTTCTCCTCCTTTGAGACTCAATTTATTTTACACTACCTCCTGCAACAACTTCCACACAATTCTCGTATCTTCATATTTATTTCTTAATTGGTTTCTCCTTCATCGTTCTTGGACGTATTCGCATTTCCGTCTGTGACTCCCGATTTTTTTCGTGCACTCAGCTTCATCTCCACGTCATCACTCCTCTGCGCTGTTCACCTCTCTCCCTTAGCTACGAAGCTCTGTGCATCACTCCCGCGTCACCGCCCCCGTCTGCAAGGCTTACTTCACTGTCTCTTGATATTGCCACTCATTTCACGACAAAAGTATTTATTGTTCGTTCATCTCTTTTTTCTGGGCCTCCTCTAGGTCCACGCCTCATTTTAGCTTCTTCCCTGTCACTTCCTTTCAAATTGTTAGGCTACAGAATTTTCTCGACTAAAATGAATCGTTTCAAAAATTTAAGAAATAAATTCACAAATTCAAAGTCGTTATTCATCATTAACAAAAGATCATTCTCCTCCTTTGAGGCTCAATTTATTTTACACTACCTCCTGCAACAACTTCCACACAATTCTCATATCTACATCTTTCTTTCTTAATTGGTTCCTCCTTCATCGTCCTTTGTGCGTATTCGCATTTCCGTCTGTGACTCCCGCTTTCTTTTGCACACTCTCCGCTTCATCTCCACGTCATCACTCCTCCGCGCTGTTCATCTCGCTCCGAGGCTCCCGCCGTGCATTACTTCCGCAGCGCATCGCCCGGGGCTGCTTCCCCTCCTCCCCCCCGCTTCCCCCTCCCCCGGCAGTGGAGCGCTGCCGCGTCGCCGCCTGCACCCGCAAGCGCTCGCTTCCGCTGCCCGCCGCAAGCCGGCGCCGCTCCGCACGTATCGCAACTGTAAACAAGTTCACCCCCACCCCCACCCCCTCCCCCACCCCGCCGCCGCTGTGCAAAGGTCATGTGGCCACGAGCCGCCCCGCGCCGCCAGGAGATTTCGCAGGCGCGCGCTGGCTGCGCGGCCCAAATGGGACTTTATACTGCTTTGGCATTGTTTCTTATGCGGGAATGTATGGACTCGTTCTTCGCGAAGTATCCATAAGATACACCATGAATTACGTGGATTATATGTTCGGATTAGTGTGGATTTGGTTTTTATGGAACATTCTTGCTTCGTGTAACATTTTTGTGAGTAACAGGCTTAAATTCTGAAGGGTGTACTTTAATAAATTAACGGTTGTCGCCGTTTCCATTTGTTACTCTCAAAATGTTGAAGGCACCCGTCACAAAATTTACAGACAAACGTTTAAATTGGAAATATTTGCGATAAAATGTAGATATACACTATACATTGTTGTCACTTTGTTTTTTAAATCTGCCCTTCATAATTTTTTATTGGAAATGGATTTTATTTTAGAATTACCAGCGTGATACATCTTATTGCCAACAAATTCTTATTGTTTCTAGATTAATTCTTAGTTAATTAAGTGCAATTTCAAATGGAAGAATTTTTATTTTTTTTCTCTATATTTCTTTGACAAATGTTTTTTTATAGTTTCCTTACACTGAATTGGTAAGGTATGTAAAAATGTTGAAGCAAATATAATTCTAAAAATAGTTTATTCTTTTGTTGATTTTTCATTGGATGTATGAGATCTATCCACGTAATCATTTGACACTATTCTAGACCGGTCATCATTGTCGTCAAATAAAAGTAGAATGTATTGATCGATAAATTTTATAATGAATCTATTTCCGATGGATATTTTTTGCCGCATTCTTCTATAATTAAACAAGAAACGTTTTGAATCGCTAGTAGATTGAGCCGATGTGTGAGCCTTACCGAATGTGTGGCGATGAAAGGGGGAAAGTAATCCACTTTTATTTTCTCTGGCTTGTTTTAAGTAATGATTGATCAATGAATGTGCCAGACTTGGCACATACACGCCAAATTGTGTTAACATTGCAGTGATAATATAACGATAAACTATTTAGACAAATATAGTCACCTTCTGAAGAATAATATGTGGTTTGTAAGTGATACCACGCAGAAAGTCTAACAGTATTGTAAAACTGTCCCACATTTTAATTTTTAATAATTTCTCTAATCGGTCTCAGAATTTCTTGCACACATTACCTGTTATCCAATTTTTAGACAAATATTTACGTACTTTATGTTCTGTAAAATTGCACGCGTAAAATTGCACGAACATTATTTTTGATGCATTTTATTTTTATGACTAACATTTACATTCCATTGTAAGATTTGCTTTGCTGTGAGTTGTGCAATGTGTTCTTAAACTTCACCACAGAGAATTCGTTTTTCGAAAATTGAAAACTAAAGCCGGTTTTGAGAAAATGTTATTTGATAAATTATATTAATATGAAACAGAAACCGGTTTAGGTGATCAGGGCACACTGCAGTGCCTCTGATTGGGAAGTACTTGGGTTCAAGTATTGACCGTGGCAATATTTTCGACACTTGCTCCATATCTAGGTCGAATTCAGCCGCTGTCTGAAGGAGAATTCTAGCGACCGGCTACTCTGATCTGTAGTTTTTCGTGGTTTCTGCGATCAATACCACGTGAATGCCGGAACAGTAACCTAACAAACGGGCCACGGACCACGCACGACCTTTTATTCTTCTTCCTATTTCAAGCATCATCCTTTACACCTATTTGCACCATTATACACTTAAACGTGCATGCACTATATCATACATGCAGGAAAACCAATCAGGAGCTTAGATCCGTGTGGGGCAGTACCCCGCTGGTGGAACATGGTTAGGGAAAACCCCGCAAGCTGACGCGTATGTCGCCCCGAGACCTCCCCACCCAACGGCGGAAGATCACAGCCCCACCATAAAAGCAAGCACTACCCGTTTTGGAAAAATAATAATAATATTAATAATAATAACAATAATAATAATGTAATAATAATAATAATAATAAATAATAATAATAATAATAATAATAATAATTACTTTATTTATGTGGCGAGACTCGGGCCATCAGGCCCGCCCTTCCGCCTAACCACGAAATAATCGTAGCTGTTAACGAGCCCGGAATCACTAATCAGTTCAATAAAGCAGTAAAACTGAAAATATGTAAAAACAACTTCTGTTATTTTTTGAATTATTCAACGCAATTTTTAAACATCTCATTTTTAGAATAGATTCCGATATAAGACGAAAATCTCTAGATTGAATTTTGTACTTTTGCAAAAAAACTTTCAAAAATACGCCGAAAAATGTTCGCCGAAAATGGGACCAGGACCACTTTTTGACTGTCCGATGCAACATTTGAGGAGGAAATTTGAAGTAAAAATGTATAGCAGTATTTTAGAAAATAAATTTGTAAAAATTGCCTACAATGCATCAAAAATTCCGCAGAAAAACTCACATTTTTGAAAAATTATACATCATTTCGTTTGGAGATCTGTTTTTGAACAACAGATTTCATCATTAAAGGAAAAACTTATCTATTTTCAATAAAGGTAATTGTAGACGCTGAAACAATTTTGAACTTTTGCAAAAAATCAATTTTTGAAGAAAATGATACCATATAATGACGGGGCTACAGAAAAAAATGATTTCACACTTGCAAGTATGACTCTTTCAAAGAAATGTAGTTACTACCTCTTATTTTCGTACTTTTATTCTTTTTTTGGTAAAAACAAAATAAAGCATTCTCTTCTTGCATTTATATCGTGATATTTCTTTCAAAACTAATTTTCACGTCTTATCTCTATAATTTAAATGAGTGAAAGCATGAGAAATAAAAAGTAAACACCATTATGTTGGGAATTCCTAAAGTGAAATTCGCCTGCATGTATTCTTATTTTCTGTTGAGTGACCACAACTGGACGGCGCAGCTGACGACATCCATTTGCGCGAATGTTTACGGCGCTGTATTTTTAGTGGGTTGTCGTCTCGCCGTAAAAGCACGGTTAAGTTGCACGACGCACATTTTAATGCGGTCTTTTTCTCGGTATTTCTCTTTTCATTTTTTATCTTCTTTTCTTTCATTATTCATAGGGTCCCTCCCTCCCTCCCTCCCTCCCACTCTCTCTTTCTCTCTCTCCCTCTTGGTCTTTTTGTTTTCACGTCCCTCTCATCCCCCCTCTCTCTGTCTCTCTTCCTCTCTTTATCTCTTCCATCTCTCTTTCCTCTTTTTGTTTCCTTCTTTTTTATCTCTGTCCCAGCATGTTATTCTTTAGTTTTACATACCTACTTCCAGTTCTTTTTACCTTTCAGCAATATTTAGGGTGTATTTTTTTTCATTTAAAATTTGTGATCTTTATTTGCCTAATCTCAATGATCAATTAACTTTGTTCAACAAATATTAATGCCTTCACCTTAGCAAGTGAAAACGTTCTCGTTTAATGAGAACATTTTATTTCTCAGTGGCTTCGTCTATTGATGCTCTTGTTTCTATTTGTTTGTAATATTCCATAGAATTTCAGCCCACACCAACTCTTTAAGATATTCTTCTTCATTTCTGGGAATTTTTCTTTATTTATTAAGTTTTGTAAATATTTAGTATCAAACTGGAGAGCCTCCTTCTTGCAGTGCATTTACTAAATCTGCGATCAAATATTTCAAGTAGCACTCTGTTAATTGAAAATCCCACGCAGCTCTTGCTCTCTCAGTTCTTGGAAGGCTCCGCATGTCCTTCCGAGAACATCAATTTAACGAAGTGAAGTCCTATGCAGAATGTCTCTTCGTATTCTCCTCACATCAATGATTAATTTCTCTCACAATCTGAAAGCCACGCTTGAATTTACAGCTAGTATTGTTTTGTTTCAACGGGTTGCCGCATCAGAATCGCAAATTTCTTCTTAAGCAATACGTATTACATTTTCTCACTTTGTTCTTCCATTCATCACTTCACACGACTGCATTTTCTCACTTCGTTTGAGTCGCTTTGACGTTCGCATCTGATTCTAATTCGCTATACGTCAAGGGATTTCTATTTTGTAGCAAGGAGCCTTATTCTAATCTTCATCACTGTTTATGTGCTCCATTTTCATTGGAAGTCAGCATTTTGCTGTCCAAGCTTCATCATACACTTTACTCTCATGGATTCCTACCAACATTCTCCAATATTTATAGAGAGGTTTGTTAGTAATCTCTACCTCTCCTCAAAGAAGGTTGACAGAAAAAAACAGCGTAAAGCAACTCGAGCGAAATCTCGGCAACCAGAACCACCATCATAAGCCACCAGCTACCCGCCCTCCACCTCTCGCCGAGCTTTCGTAGCGCCGCCTCGTCCCACAGACCTCGCGCTCTCTCATTGGCGCTAACGTCCAGCCAACGATGACACCCGCCCTGTGCCATGAGGATTGATTGACTGATTATATCGTGTTTCCGGCCACGAAAACTTCTGGGGTTATTAGTGTCGTAAGAGTACTGTGTGTGCTTTTATCAAGGGAAGAGGCGGTGTTCTTTCTCCATTGGATAATGAGATGCGATTCCGATCTACTCGAAGGTTAGAGGGGTTTTCCCATCCAGGTATCACCCCTAACAGGTTGGCGTTGTAGTCGGAAGGAGCTGGAAGCTCGAGAATGGTCTCTAGGCGTATAGCGAGTAGTGTACTGTAATGTAATTGGTAGGAGAAACCACGGCGGAGGCGGCGATGGTGTAACGGTTAGCGTATCGGGCTGTTATACTCACGTTCGCGGGTTCAAACCTGATCGAAGCCGTGGATTTTTAAGAGCGAAAAATTCTTCGTACGCCTTCCTTGGGAGGGGAAGTAAAGCTGGCTGTCCAATGTTAGTAGATTTACTGCATGTCAAAGATCCTCAAGCCTTAATGAAGCCTCTGAGCTAAAATTAAACTGCCTGTTTCGTCGCCCAAGAAATACCTTCTTTCATCCCTAGTAGGTGAAAGGAGCGTAACGAAATGTGCGTGGTCAGACGGAAGAGCAGGCCTCATGGCCTGAGTCTCGCCACGTAAAATACGGCATTCATTCATTCTCGGACAACTACCGATCAGAGCAGCCGACCACTATGATTCTTATCTAGGCAGCAACTGAAATTGCCCTCGCTACTATGTAGCTAGTGTCGAAAAGCGAAGAAATGAAAGAGTTCATCTTCGTCAACATAGTATTTTGCCGTCATCATCAGTCTCGCTGCTTTCGGCAAAAGTCGGGAGACTGCGCACAGACTGTGCATGAACAGTCTGCCGACCTACTCCGAGACAGCAGGAAACTGATGATGATAGCTAAGCCATCGAAAGCTGCTCTTATTCAAATAAACAGTATTGTTGGCAATGACAACGCCTTTAATCATTGCAACTACCGACTGTTGTTGCAAGCAGCGAGACTGATGATGACGGCAAAGCCGTCGAAAGCCGGCTATCTATATATTTAAAAAAATAAGGTATTCTGCCATGGCTTCGTTTAGAGCTTCTACTGAACCGATTGTTGTAGTTTTTCTTTTAAATGAAAGACTATGATCTCTAGATGTGTTATCAGATATTGTCTGTGTTGATTCACCAACATTTACGGTGTAAATTAATTAATTAAATCATTCTTTAATAGTACGCTTATCAATAGTCAATTGTTTTCTTTCAAAGGGTGGCAATTTCAAAATCGATATACATGAGTGCGTAGATGTGAGTCGACGCTGCTTGATGTTTTGTTTTGATTGTTGATATTTGTTTATAATTCATCAAGGTTATGTTTCAGTGTAATAATTGCATTGTGGTGTTGACAGTTTGCATGTATTTGCTTCTGTGGTGTATTTTGTAGAGAACATTCGCACAGTGCGTTTTGCTTGGTTGTACTTTAGTGAAGTTGTTTACAGGTTATGTCGAATTCCGAATCGTTGTCCACGCGTCACGAAAGACGCAAACGTACATTAACTGGACGCAGGGAAAGAGAAAGTCAGTGTAGGTGTCGTGATAGTGAGGTCATTTCGTTTTTTATTGGGTCATTGTCTATGAAATGTCAGTTTTGTTCTGCTTTGTACTTTCCATGTGAGAGAAATTCTGCAAACGATTTACTCTGTGTATTTAAATGGGAAAATAAGTATGCCTTCGAGCAATGTGCCAGAAGAAATCTAACAGTTCTTTATAGGAGATGATGACACATCAAAAAACTTTAGAAATAATATCCTTCAGTATAATAGTGCTATATTTTTTGTGCCGATATTGCATTGCCACCTGGTCATGGGCCATACGTGTTCAAAATTTTGGGAACACCTCATCACAGAATATCTTCGTTATACCCTCAAGATCCAAACAATGCAATATATTGTGAGCATTAGTCTGGGTACAGTATTTTACATTTATCTCAGATCTCACCGTCAAATTTTGACGGGTTCTCTCTAGTCTGAATAAAAATACTATGATATCTTCTTCAATCGATGTGGTCATCTTCAACCTCTTTCATTTCTTCGCATAAGAACGTCAACAAAACCAAATCAGAATTCCCACAAATTCGTGTCGAAAACCCTGCCACCTCCGCGATTCGATTCGAATCCCAGGACATTCCCGGTGCGAGGCACGTGACGCCCTGAGCCACCTCAGCCAGTGCCATTACGACGTCCGGTTCGTTTTTGCAGCGCACAGTGCGCGTTGGGCGGGTGAGGGGAGAGGGGGGGGGGAGGCGTAGGCGGCCGCGACGCCCCGTCTTCCCGACACGCATTGATTTATTAGGCCAATAAAGCGCCGGCAGCCGCCGCGCCCGCGTTTTGTTCTAAAAACAATGTAGCGGCGCATCGACCTAGCTCTGGCCCCGCAGGGACCTTCCCCCTCCCCTCGCGCCGCCGCCGCCGCCACCGCCCCCGCCATCGAGGCCTCTGGGGACGTCCCGAGCGCCGCCGAATTCGTTCCCTGAATGAGAGGCGAACGTCCAGAGCGCTGCCGCCAGAAGCGCTTCTCGGAGCCGCAGCCAGGGCCTTGCAACTCTCCCCCAAAACCGGGGACAAACCGGAGCAGTACCCTAACAAACGGGCCACGGACCGCGTGCGATTCTTCCTTCCTCTTCCTTGACCTATCCTCACCCCTTGCACACACACTTACACTAACATGCACTACACTACCACACATATCCGGAAGATCTATCGGGGACTTAGAAATTGTCCCGACTGGGGCGGTACATCGCTGGGGAAAACCTGGTTGGGGAAAAAACTCGCTAGTCGACGGTAGGTCGGCGCCTGATCTGGCCATCCAGCGGGGGAAGACCTCTTCCACTTCCCAAGAAAACGCATGCACTACATGTACGGGACTAATGACCATAGTAGTTGATGCGCCCACAATCACAAGCAATCAATCTATCAACCAATCAATCAACCAATCAATCCATCAATCAACCAGGGACAAAGCTGGAGGAGGCTACTATAGGACGAGCTAGTGTCGCTGGGTACAACTGCAGGTTAGGCTCACCAACTTCCGCACATAAAAATTGGCTAATGTATGAGAAATATGAAAGGGGTGGTCTAAATGTTCAGTTATTCATAATGTATACACATAAAAAATCGCTGAAAAAAGTGCGAACATCGACGCGATCTTTTGTAACATTACTCGTCTGCTTGCGTCTCGCGAACCCACGTGAGTATCGGCAGTTGGTATTTTAGTTCCTGTAAGAAGGTGATAGAGGAGAGCGCGCCACTGTAATGGTCTCCACACACGTTCTATGGGAGATGAAAAGCCGCAGCATCGTGCGTTCTGCTCCGTAGGCACAGCTGTGGGAGTTGGTGGTCAGGAAAATAGTAAAATTAAGGCGACACACGAGTCACTTGCTAACACACTGAATCTACTTACTTTCGGCAGACCATTTTGTCTTTCTCCCTTAGGAGTAGAGAGAAAGTTATATAATGTTGCTCCAAAGAAACGGCGAGTTTTCGGCAGAAAACTCCTATTACAGGGCTGGTAACGAAAAAGTGGATAAATTCAGTTTCTAAATTTAGAAAAAATCCTCTATCATGTGTAGCCAGTATCTATTTTTATAGGTTCTTGATACCGAAAAATCGAATGACGGCAAAACATCTGTGCGTCTGTGAACTACGTTTTTTAAAAATATAGTTTGACATTAGGTCGAAAATTAAGGTTCTTTTTGCGTGAAAATACGGGGGAGAAAGTACGTGTTGTTTTAGCACCACTGGTTTATGTGATGAGCCATTTTTTAGGAAAAAATTTAGAAGCTGCTTTTGAGTGAGCATGCTCTCATTACTGCAAAATGGGTATGTAGTAGGTTACTGTTACCAATGTCTATATTCATCGATGAATGTTCGTATTGCTATAACGCGTTAGCTGTTTCGATTCGTCTCCCCATTACGAAACTCAATTGCTTTGGTATCCCTCACTGTAATTATTCGTTATTTTAAATATTTTTTGCCCGTATCCTTTCTCTTTCTCTTGCATCCTCACAATCATGTTATTTCGATTTCACTTTATTTTGCGCCCGATGAATCTCACACTACAGAGTTTTCGCTCTTGCTCTCATTCGCTCTCACTGGATTTTTCTCCTTTTATCGATCTGTCAGGCGTCAGGAGTCACTTCGTCTGGTCAGACTATTGTTGTTTGCCGGTGTCACAGTTCATCCCTCTTTCTATCTCCTGTGAAACCCTTCGAAATTATTTTTCTTTCATTTCATTCTTACTCTATCCTTGTTTTCAGAACTTCATCGTTCAAGGTCTTCTCCGTGCCCTCTAACAGGGACCTCGCTCTGGCTTTGCCTCAATTCCAGCATCCATCGCCCTCCTCCTTTATCCTCCTTCCCCTCCCCACCGCCCCTCGCCCATCACTCTCCTCTCACAAACCTCTTTGTGATATTGTCCTCCTCTACTTCCGGTCATCCAACACTCATCGTCCTTCGAGCATCACATAAAGTCCATACCCTCTTCTCCAAATCCCACTACTCTCTCCACTCCACGCTCTGTAGTCGTCAATCAGTACAAGCCCATCCCCCTCCACATCTACACTCTGCTCACAGCCCCCCCCCCCGGTCATCGCTTCTTATCCTCAGTCCACAGCCTCATTGAATATCGCTCACCTCTACTTTGTACTATACCCCACTGCCCATCGTCCATCGCCAATGGAATGCTGTCTATCGCTCGTCGCCCACCTGGCACCGCCCTCCACGGATTGCACACTGCCCACTGCCTATTGCCCACCGCTCACCGCCCATGGCCCAACATCCATCGTCCACTACCCATCGCCTTCCACCGACCGCTCATCCCCTATTACCTACTACCTATCCCCACCACCCATCACCCACCTCACATCGCCCACCACACATCGCCCACCACCGATCGCCCACCACCCATCGCCTACCACCCATCGCCTACCACCCATCGCCCACCACCTATCGCCCACCACCCATCGCCCACCACCCATCACCACACATCGCCCACCACACATCGCCCACCACATCGCTGCCCACCACCAGATCGCCCACCACCCACCCCGCCCACCACCCATCGCCACCACCCATCGCCCACCACCCATCGCCCACCACCCATCGCCCACCACCCATCGCCCACCACCCATCGCCCACCACCCATCGCCCACCACCCATCGCCCACCACCCATCGCCCACCACCCATCGCCCACCACCCATCGCCCACACATCGCCCACCACACACGCCCACCACCGATCGCCCACCACCCATCGCCCACCACACACGCCCACCACCGACGTCATCGCCCACTACGCCCACTACCCATCGCACACCACCTATTTCAAACCACCCTTTGCTCACCACCCATCGCCTGAGAACCCATCACCCACCACCCATCGCCCACCACCTATCGCCCACCACCCGCCACCACCACGCTGCCCCACCCATCGCCCACCACCCATCGCCTACCACCCATCGCCTACCACCCATCGCCCACCACCTATCGCCCACCAGCCATCGCCCACCACCCATCGCCCACCACCCATCGCCCACCACCCATCGCCCACTACCCATCGCACACCACTCATCGCTCACCACCTATTACCCACCACCCATTGCTCACCACCCATCGCCTGAGAACCCATCGCCCACCTCCAATCACTCACCACCCACTACTCACTACCCATCACCAACCACCCATCACCCCCACCCATCGCCCATCATCCATTGCCCACCACCCAAAACTCAGCACCCATCCGCCATAACCCGTCGCTCACTGCCCATCGCCCATTACCCGCCGTTAACAGCCCATCGCTCACTGCCCTCCGTCTCCCTCCTTCTCCTGCCCCTCCTCCCCCTGCCACAGCGTATCTACTAAGGGCCTTCGCCCCCGCCCGCTGCCTGCCTGTCGCCCGCAGCGCGGCCATTGTCCGCGCGGAACGAAAACTGCGAACGCGGAATGGAATGCCGGATGTACTCGGGTTGAGTTAGTGGCACCTCCCAAAGACACTGCGGAGGTCCGCTCCATTAGCGCGCGACGCCGCGCCCCTCCCCCAGCTCCTCTTCCCCCTCCCCATCACACCCCTCGACTGAACATCTCGCACCTCCCCGCCCACCCCTTCTCACCACACTCCACCTCGCCTCTCCCCCGCCTGCATACCATAGCCCTTGTCGACCCACCCCTCACCGTCCCACCAAACCCCCGCCCCACTACTCCCTTGTTCTCCTTACCGTCCCACCCCGCCATGCCACACCACACCACGCCACCCCACCCACCTCACACTCCATTCTGCTCACCCTACCCCACCTCCTGCTCCGCCACCGCTCTACCTTCCCGCCCGCACACCTCGCCCCTCACCATCCCGCCACGCTCGCCACCCCACCACTCACTCCACGCCTCCCCCTCCCCGCCTCTCCCTTTGGCCATCTAGCCCCTCCCCGCCCACCCCGCCCGCCCCGCCTCACCCCACCCTCTACTCGCCTCTTCCCCACCTGCATACATTATCTCTTGCCGCCCCACCCCTCACCGTAACGCCAAACCTCCGCCCCACCATTTCCTAGCTCTCATTACTGTCTCTCCACGCCATCCCACCCACCTCCCACCCCACCCTGCTCACCCTGCCCTACCTCCTGTTCCGCCGTCACCTCCCTGTCCGCACACCTCGTATCTCACCATTCCGTCACTCTCCCACTCCCTAATCTTCACCATGACGTCACGCCACGCCATGCCACGCCTCTTGCTCCGCCTCCGCTCTTCCTCCCTACCCGCACACCCCACCCCGCCCCTCATCATTCCGTCACGCCCGCCACCCCATCCTCCTCACCGGTCCACCACACCCCGCCACGCTCCGCCACGCCTCGCCACGCCTCATCATGCCCACCCGCCACGCCTCGCCCCGCCCCGCCCCGCCAGGCACCCTCCTGCCACACCACGCCCCGCCCCGCCCCGCCACGCCCCGCCCCGCGCCGCGGCGCCACGCCCCGGCACGTCCCGCTCCGCAATTCCCCGCCACGCCACGCCCCACCACACCCCACCACGCCCCGCCACTCCACGCCCCGCCAGACCAGGCAACGCCGCCCGCTCCCCCCACGCGCCGCCCCCGCGTGAGAGCCTCCGGGCGACAACGGCCGAGCAGCGCGCGTCCTCTTGAGGCCTCGGCGCTCATCTGCGCTAATTGCAGCGCGCCGCGGCCACCGCGCGACAGCCCGCGACCGGAAGCGGGGCAAAGAAAACACGCCCAACGGGGCGGGATCAATTCGGTCGCCGTGGGACGTTCTCACTCAACGCTTCTCTCCTGATCGAATTAATTTGCTGGATTTGTTTCGAATTCATTTAATTTGTTGAATTGCAAGACGGAAAATCCATTGTCGTAGTACGTAAACATTATTGTCAATAGGAATTAACGTATCATGAGAAAAATGAGCTTTTGCATGTCGTACAATCGAAAACGTACGTTAAAACTTGTTACCAATTGGAAATTAATACCTCTAACCGGACCTACAAGCTTTTATTGAACATCAGTGTATCTAAGTCCATTTTTAATTTTTTAAACATTACAAGATAGTACAACGTATATGAACCTATATGAAATGAAAGGAGTTTCAATATATACATAACCTTCAAATCCTTAACAATTACGTTAGTTTATTTCTGACATATTTTCATTAACTTAAAAAAATAGCCATTAAGTTCCTGCCTTATTATGTTGGTAATATGGATATTGTATTTTTCATTACTTTCATGCTTATTGTGTGTTAGTGGTGAATTCGAGTTTAGAGGTGGCGACGAAAACTTCGTAAAGTGTAAGTTACGAACACATTTGTCGTAGACGACAAAACAGGGAGAATGTGGGGACACGTCAATCGAAATCCTGCCATTTGATGCCGGCGCATGCGCTGTTCAGTTCTCCACAGAATTCTCCTGTTACGTTTTTCCAATCAACGACTTGCAAAAACTATTTAATGTCTTGTTACGTTACGTGATGGTCAATTTTAATGTTGTAATGATTTTTTTTGCTTGAAGGGTTTGTGTAAGAATTTAAAATCAGTGTAGCAACTTATAAAATAAACTTGTATAAACTTATTAAATACATATATAAATATAAATATCTTTGTCTGTGTTTATATAAATGTTTTTACATCAATATATCCCCTTATGCTATAAATCTTTGCATATATACTACAAGAATGGTTTTAATTGATTGTATTATTTAATTTATCCATATTCGTATTTAGACGACATAAATGCCTTCAATAATATTCGAAAAAGGTATATTTCAATAATATAATAAACACCATGAATTCCATGCGGAATAACAAATCTCCAAGAGCTAGAACAAAAAACACTGTAAGCATTCACTGCTTACTGAAGCCGCGTACCACTTCTTGACATCACGATTTCGTACAACGAATGAGTCATTTATTTCCTTTCATTAACCTCACATTTTACGTGATTGAGTTATTCAAAATTCCAGCGGACCGTAAGCCTAACGGAATTTTTTCCTCATACTCATTCCGTAAGTGTCCGTAGCCCTACAGGCAATATAACTGCAAGTTATGTCCATACCCTCATTTTGTCAGTGCGTTCGTTTACCGTTAGATCATTTGTAAATGGCTATTTTCTACAATGTCGTCGCCGTGCATGACGTTCATTCATTTCCTGAGCTTGCAAAGTGGTCCCTTCTTTTAGTACCTCCTCTGTATCATCTCGCCTCTATGAGAAATACCGCAATGTCATTTGAGATGGGTTGAAAGGAAACTATCACGCCGCATTGTTTCCGAGAAAATATTAAAAGTAGTGCTTTAAAGCATTTCTAGCAAACTAGCCATTGTAATTTTTAGCAATTACCTTCACTTCCTAAATGGAAGATTGTTACCTGATATGATATTCTTTCGCAAAAAATGGTCACTTTAATGCATGCACCAAAGGATTTTATTAAAAATACAATTAGTAATGTAATATTAAGAGAGGTTCATAACATGCAATGATATGAAACCTCATTTGTCACATTTAAAACACGTTGGTAATAATTTCTTAAGATTAAATTGTTTTTGCGAAACATCATTTTGATAACTTAATATGAAGGGATAAAGTGGAATAAATATGAGCAAAATATTTAACGAATTTATAAAATTTAAGATATTATATTTCAGGAAGTAAACAAAGTACTCTCGTCTCATTTTCATCCGTTATAGAAACATTACAGTGAAAAGCACATATTTCTGTATTTCTGTCGTTTTTAATACTTTGCTCTGTGACTTATGTGCTTTCAAGATTTTCCACTGCTTGGTTTGCTTTGCTTGTTTACAATTAAGTTATCTACAAAAATGTTCTCTCTGGATTTCTTTCATGTCCATCAAAAGATAGAATTCATTTAAATTTCTCAGACTCTTTATTCTCCAGTCTATCTTTCAAAAACGTTGAATATACAAACACCAACGTACAGTCCATGAATATTCAGTAGTTAAAGCTAAGTCTGAAATTATTCCTGGCTAAACATTTTTGTTTGCGATAAGTATATTTTATATTCTTTTATGTTGTCCTTTTCATAATCATTTTCATTTTTCTGCACATTTTATTGGAAAACACTACCCGTTGGTATTTTGTGGTTTCTGCATTTAACGTCATTGTGCCTCATGGAACGAGATGGTGCATACTTTTTGGATTCTACACGCAATTACTTGTTAAATATTCAATAACTTAAGCTACTAAGCGCAAATATTGAGAACTTTTTTTATAATTAACCTGACGTTTCTGAAATGTAATCGTGCAATTTTACGCATACGAACACGATATCTTTTGATGAAATAATAAGATACATAATACATTCTTTTTTGTTTATTACAAGTATTATGCAAGAATATTCAATATGTGTATAAATGAAATATTCTCGCACTAACTTAAGTTTTTCCCTGGTTTTAAAATCACTGTTTGAATTGAATAGCACGTACATTTTCGATAGCTACTTATTCAACAGGACATCCATATTAAGATTATGAAAAATATATTATTTATATAAAATGAAGGCAGGATTTAAGCATGTGATATATTTCTCTAGCAATGTTTATTTTTCAGTGAAGCATAAATCAACTACAAAAATGTGTATAAAAATGTACTTTGCAAAATTTGATTTCCCAAAATATTATAACTCTTTCACAGTTTTAGGTAAAGATTCTTCTTCTTCTTCTTCTTCTTCTTCTTCTTATTATTATTATTATTATTATTATTATTATTATTATTATTATTATTATTATTATTATTATTATTATTATTATCATTATTATTATTATAACATGGATGCTATCGCAACATATATTGAAACAGTGACTTTCGGAGTCGTATGGTCGTGTCACCTCAAGGAGAAGTTCTTTATAATGTTTCTCTTACCGGGGAGAAGAATTCTACAATTTCCTTCACTAGCTCCCATCGCATTTTCGTGGAGAATGCTATCATCTTGAATCCAACATTTCACTTTGCCTTGAACTCGATAGAGAATCTCTCTCGGAACAAGACCCTCTTCCGTTTCTTTGCCTTTCTTCACCGTCTCGCACCCTTGAATTTCTCTTACTACTTGCCATTTTCGCCCTCACCCCAAACCTTCTTTACTTCAACCTCTCTCTTTCTTTTTGATTCTCATCGCCCCTCTATGATTATCGTTTCACACCATCCCACGTTCTTCTCCTTACCACAGTTCACGTATCTATATCTCCATCTCGGTTTTCATGTCGTATTTCACGACTAATATTGCCTCCTATCTTTCTTAGTTTATTTTCGTCCAACTGAAATTTGTGTATATTGCGGACGCATGTGTGCCCATTCAAAACCTGGGTGGCAGGAAAGGTTATTTAATACAAACTTGTCACCGAGTGATCCACACATTCGCACTACAACCCACACAAATAATTAAACCAAATCCTTATCTTTATGAAAAAATTCTAAGAATAAACTATATAACCAAACAAAATTGTATATTATATAAAACATTCTACAGTAATTCTAGAGAGATGAATATATGTTTAATGCAAAGCCGTTGTCACTTTTTTTGCAATCGTATAACTCTTGTGTGCTTTCCCATGACTAAAACGGCCATCGTCACTACCTTTTCCCCTGGCACCGTACATGTCTTTACACTTATCTGCTCGCGCGTGTAAGACCACTGCCTTCCACGTGTGAATTCATGCTTTTACACACTTCTTTTCTCGCTCCTCAATATTCTTTCACCAGCAACGTTCGTAACCCAATGCCTGGACCAACATCTTCACTTTTCCTCGCAAAAGCGCCTCCAATGGCACCTTCAATCACACTCTACCCTCGCATTCACCCACCATTCAGGCACTTTTCTCCCAGGCACCTACTACATTTCCTTACACCCTACACACACAAACACACACACACACACACACACACTCACACTTACACTCACACTCACACTCACACTCACACTCACACACACTCACACACACTCACACACAATCACACACACTCACACACACTTACACACACTCACACACACTCACACACACTCACACACACTCACACACACTCACACACACTCACACACTCACACACACTCACACACACTCACACACTCACACACACTCACACACACTCACACACACTCACACACACACACACTCTCTCTCTCTCTCTCTCTCTCTCTCTCTCTCTCTCTCTCTCTCTCTCTCTCTCTCTCTCTCTCTCCGCACCGCCACCGATGCCGCAACCAAACCTTTCTCACACCTCTAATCATGTCTCTTCCCATGCTTTCCCGCTCTTCTACTCACGCCTCCTATCTTCCACTCCCATCCACTACGTTTGCTCCATCCACGACTCTACCCATGTCTTCATCGAAGCCATCAACGCATTCCACGCATCCATATACGTTCCCCACCACGCTTCTACTTGCGCCAAGTATCCCGCTCCTCAGCTCACGCTTCCAACGCGCCACCCCACCCCCACACGCTTTGTTGCGTCCATCCTCGCTTCCCCCCACTCCCCAACCGATCACTCGTTTTCTGTAACAAATGAGTTCGCTAACCTCAGAAACACTGTTGATCTAAGACAAAACACGGAAGAAATGTATACGAATATTTATTTTATTTATTGTACTATTATATTATTTATTTTCTTAATTATTTTATTTCTTTAATTAAATTTATGTACATTTCTTTAATAAATAAATAAATAAATGTATATGAATTTAATTAACTGAATTGAACTTTGAAGTATATTGAAGAGAATTATTAAGGAATAATGAGGAAAATGAATTCACCGTCTACTCATCCATAGATTCACTTTTCTACCCGTCCTCCTACGCCTTCTCACACGCTGCATCTGACTTCATCCGACCCATCACCCAACCCCTCACGAACTCCTTTCTCTCGCTACAACTGCCTCTCCCTCTCAGCCTCTCCCCCTTCCCTCCCCTCCTTTCATCCGCGCGTGCTCGAGGCGCACTTCTCGCCTCTCGGAGGCCCCGATCCAGATGAAGCTCCGCTCGCTGCCTCCGCCAGCCCCGCTCCGCCCCCTCGCGACCCACGCGACGGCACAGCCGCTCTCGTCCCTACCCGCGACATCCAACATCCCGTCCCGCCCCGCCCGTCCACCCAACCACCCTGTCCCGCCCCCTCACGCCCCCTCCCACCTCGTCCCGCCTGGTCCCGTTTCGTCCGGTTCGTCCCGCCTCGTCCCACCTCGTCCGGCCTCGTCCGGCTCGTCCCGCCTCGTCCCGCCTCGTCCCGCCTCGTCCCGCCTCGTCCCGCCTCGTCCCGCCTCGTCCCGCCTCGTCCCGCTTCGTCCCGCCTCGTCCCGCCTCGTCCCGCCTCATTCCCGCCTCGTCCGCCTCGTCCGCCTCGTCCGCCTCGTCCGCCTCGTCCCGCCTCGGTCCGCCACGTCCGCGTCGCCACGTCCCGTCCCGACTCGTCCCACTCGTCCCACACGTCCCGACACGTCGCGCCACGTCCGCTCCACCGACCCGCCCGCCATTCCCGCCCTGCCATCCCCGCCCGCCATCCCACGCCATCGCCGCCGCCATCCCTTCCGCCATCCCCGCCCGCCATCCCCGCCCGCCATCCGCCCGCCACCCCCCGCACCCCACCCATCCCGCCCGCCATCCCCGCCCACCATCCCGGCTCCGGCGCTCCAGCACGCGTCAGCCTGCGCGCTCGCTCCCGCCGCGATCCCGAACCTGCGCCCTCCCTGGCCTCTGCCGCCTCCCTTCCCCGACCCCGACCCCACCCGCCCCTCCCCAGGACCCCGCCCCCACTCGCCCCTGCCCCGGACCCCGCCCCCGCGTTTCATCTCTGCGCCGCCCCTCCCCCACTCTAAGGTTGCTGCGTCTCCGTTCGCCGCCGCCCGTCGACCTGCGTTTTGCCTCTCGGTGCCGACTGCCGCCTCCCGCCTCTCGCTTTTGTCCTCTTTCACTTGGCGCTGAAGTTGCACGGAGAAGAGGTGAGCCACCCCTCTCCGGATCGGGTGACCTATATTCGAATTCTGGCCGGGCCAGGCATATTCTCACCGCGAATTGCCTCCAGTTTACTTCGCGAGATGCGAACATTCAACTGAAATTACAAACTAGAACGATCACTGAAGAAAGTCACTGTCTATGACTTTCTTCAGTGATTTTGTTCATTTAAATTGATTTTTAAATATTAATGATGATGTAAAACCTTATTTTATACAATTCATTTTATTTTTTTCTTTCGTATTACTGTGCAAATGGTTGTCACAAAAACACCATTTTATTATAGTGAAACGAGAATAAAATTCGAGAGCATAAACCAGGGATTACGGACGATCATGTTCAAATTGTTAAGCAGGCAAGTAGAAAAAGATACGTCATTAAAGTGTTCATTCAAATTCAAAATAAGAAATTTCATGAAAAACTGAAATAATCAATTTTATTAATGATATTAACTAGACAACTTCTCCTAAAGAGTAAGAATTAGTTCGTTTAGCACATACTAACTAAAAAATAACTATTATTTTCATTCAATATAAAAAAAATCAATTATTTGCTTATGAATTGAAAAAATATCCCACTTTACACATACCATTTACTTTAAATCGTTATTCCTCTTAGAGAAATCTGGTTTTTACGAAAGGAATTAAAAAACCTATTCTGTAAAGTGATATTTCCAGTATACTAATAGCTTCCGTACCGTAACAAAATACGCGAGCTGGCATATTACACTGGAAAACGTCACGTTTACAATTCCACACTGTAAAACTTATCCCAAACGACGCAACTCAATCCAGAAAGTCCATTTCGTCCGTGCACCGCATTCGTTACTACAGTGTTATCACATTACAACATACGATAGATACGTTACTCCAAATCCGACCGTTTCTCGGAAGCCGCCTGTCCATACACTGCAAGCGGTACCGCTTCGTTCGTGGCTTCTCCCCGCATACTTGTGACCCGTGCTCCGCTGCGCGCTGCCCGGGTTCCTCTTGCGGTCTCCAGCCCGTAACGAGATCGGGGACGCGAGCGCGGGCGGCGGAGTGGAGACGGAGAGGAGGCGGAGGGGGTGGCAGCGCGGGGGCGGCGCGAAGAGCGCAGCGGGGGCAGGGCCGAGGGCAGCACAGTGGGGGCGTGGGCAGACGAGGGGCGGGGGTGGTCGCGGGGGTGCGGGAGAGGAGCGGGGACGAGGGCGGCACAGTATGCGCGGGGACGAAGTGGAGACGTTGGTGCAGGCGGGTGCGAAGGCGGGTGCGGAGACGAGTGCAGAGCGGGGACGCAGAGGGCCGGAGCGTTGGCGGGGGCCAAACAGCGCAGCAGGCACGGGGACAGAGTAGTGGCGGGGGCGGATGCTGGCGCGGAGATGGGGGTGAATGCGAAGGCGGGGTGGAGGCGGAGGTGGGGGCGGAGGCGGAGGTGGGGGAGGAGGTGGAGGCGGGGGTGGGGGCGGAGGCGGAGGTGGAGGCGGATGGGGGGGCTGGGGTGGAGGCGAAGGCGGGGGTGGAGGCGAGGGCTGAGACGGGGCGGGGATGGAGGCGGGGCTGAGGCGGAAGCTGAGGTGGGAGCGGTGCTGGGGCTAGACTGAGTCGGAGGCGGGGTGGGGGCGGGGGCGGGGCAGGAGGCGGGGCAGAGGCGGGGCGGGGGCTGAGGCGGAAGCGAGGGGGAGGGGTGAGGGGGAGAGGCGAGGGGGGGCGGGGGCGGAGGCTAGGGCTGAGGCGGGGACGGGGATGGAGGCGGGGGCTGAGGCGGAAGCTGAGGTGGGAGCGGTGCTGGGCCTAGACTGAGTCGGAGGCGGAGCGGGGGCGGGGGCGGGGCGGAGGCGGGGGCGGAGGCGGGGCGGAGGCGGGGGTGGAGGCGGATGTGGGGGCGGGGTCTGGAGGCCGAGGCTGGAGGCGGGGGTGGAGGTGGGGCGGAGGCAGGGGCAGAGGGGGGAGGGGGTGGGGGCGGGGACGGCACAGTAGGTGCGGGCACGCGTTCTTCAACGGCGTGGTCTGGGCGAGGACGGAGTGGAAGTGCGTGCGGCACCGGAACGGCTTGGAAGCGGCTTGGGGGTTTGGGGCGGGGGCGAGGGTGACGCAGTAGGCGCGGGCGCGCGTTCGGCGGCGCGCCAACATATTGGCACAAGCGAAAGAACAAACACAGCCCGCGTAATCGTCCTGCTCCCGCGCGAGCGAGCGCTGTGTACTCGGATTAATAGACGCGCCTCCGACCCGCGCCCAGCCGCCCGCCGCGCCGTCTCCGGTGGAGCCTCTCCCCCTCCCCCCCCCCGGTTCCACACTCCCCTGCTGCTCCGCGCGGCGCCGACGCTCCACGCCTCTGCAGTATACTCGCCAGTGCTCGATTTCTCTTCTCCCACTCACGACCCTTCGCTCACTCCCCTTTACTCTATTCCTCATCTATCAATTTACTATTACTCTACTACGCTCACTCTCCTTCAGTTTACTCCTTTCACTTTACCATCTTCGCTGTACTTTGCTTTGAATCACTCCACATCTATATTCCAATCCGTTCACTCTACTTCTCTTTGTTCCATTCTCCGCCCTCCTCTTCTCGCCACTCGTCTTCAATCAACTTCCCTTTACTATACTTCACTTACTTCTACCTCTCTGAACTGTAGTTCCCCTATATTGACTTCCCTTCGCTTCATTCATCTTCATGCTATTCAATTTTACTCTTGTCTTCTACGCTTTACTCCCCGTCACTCTACTGCACTTATTCTACTCCCTTTACTCTACCCCTTCCCCGATCTTCTACTGCGCACTTTTTCATTACACTTTTCTGCACTCCATTCGTATTCAATTTATTCATTCTCACCTTTGTCTTTTACGCTTTATCCCCTATTTCTAAGATGCTCAATCTACACCCTTTGCTATACTCCTTTCATTCTACCTTCTTCTTTCTATTTCACTCCATTCTACTTTACTTCACTACTTTTCTTCTCTCCATCCCCTTAATTCCACTTCGTGGACATTGCTTTCCTTCACTCCACTCTCTTCCACGTTCCTCTCATTAAAACTACTTTCCTTCATTTCTCTCACTTTCATATCACTTCCCTTTACTCTCTTTTACTAGGCATCTCCTTTACGGCATCTCCTGTATTACGGCCCATTCCACCTCTGCACTCTCTTTACTCTACCCCCTCCTCATGACGGCTCACCCCGGCTTGGCGCGCCTCTTTCATCTCCAATCTGGTAGTCCTACTTGCTCTCCCTGCGTCATTACCACCGTACACTACCCCAGATGCGTCTTCCATGAGGCCCCGCGTGCGGGTAGAAACTACACTCGGTATTCCGATATTTACTTGTACTTTCAGAGACTTGAATAGCCTTGTGAACCAATATAATTCAGAACCTACACGTTGTGTTTGGATAGAATCACACTAATTTCTTGGTATTCTGCATCTTTTCTATTGTAAATTTATTCTTACACGTTTTTAACATAGAATGAAAGTTTCTACATAAATGCATTATAATCTTTCTACTAGGCAATTTGACTATTCACTTCTTCTAACAAGATATGTGCTAATATCCAACTGAGCTCCATCCAAGATTTTTCTTTGAGAATGTACATTTTAAATTACCTCATAATGTGATTTGGTATTTATTCACAGTTTTTGACACTTCACTTGTTTTTAATTTTTATATCGAAATCTACATACCGTAAAATACATCATTTTCATAATTTCAACACTCTCACGATTTTTCCCAATTCCCTCAAAATTGTATCTTTTTCTCATATCCTCGGAATATTTCTTCATCGTTTACCGGAAGATTCTAAGTTTCACCGATGGTGGCAAGTTATCACCTCTAGCTACTTAGATACATCTAATTAAATACTCTCATGTGGGGAATTGTAGTAGCAGGCTGCTCTGATTGGTGGTTTTCCGTAGTTGTGTCAATTAATATCAGGATGATAACGGAGCAGTAATCCTTGCCAACGGACTGTGGTCTCCACCTGTTTTTTGTTTCTTCATTCGCGTCCTCCTCTCAACCTTTACACGCACCCACACACACGCAAACATATACACACGCACGCTCACGCATATGCACGCACGCGCATGCTCGCATACACACGTATGTACACACACAGTGCTGCACATGTCGGGAGCATAGAGCTTGCGTGATGCCCCGTTGCCGAAGATAAGTGGAGGAAGAAACCTGCAAGCCAACATGTTAATAGTAACGTTAATCCGATTGCACGTGTAAGTAGGGGAGAAACAACGCAATCTAGCAACACAAAACATGTTCCACACTTACAGCCTTAATGACCTGCGTAGTTGACGGGTCTCAGATCAATATTCACTCACTCTCAGGTTTTCACTGAGTTTTGTGTGTTTATGAGAGATCAATTTTTACCTGACTGTGATTCTTTGATTTCTTCCAGATCTTGACACAACTATTTACTTTACGTTTAGAGAAAACGAGTGGTTACCTTTCTGCCTTTGCGAACGTTCTGAAACAACTTTTTTCTTGAAAGACACCAAACGAGCGTCAATTTTAGAACTGTTAGAGGTAATGTTTACTGACAATACCACATTTCTTCTCATATTATTCTTTTACGTATTTGGAACTTTCTCTCCCTTTACCTTCATAGTATATGGCCATAGAAAATTAACGAAAATAATTCAATCATTTTAAGTCTAAAAGCTAAAACGATAAATCCTCCATTCTTTTGTTAGATATACAATAACTGGAAGAAAAACAAAAAAAATCTCTATCACTAATTTATACTGTATGCAAAATTTAAAAGGAAACAATGCAGCCTTTGCCATGTGAGAAGTGTCTATACTTGTGGAGCATACCCATGAACTCAGAAAAATACAAAAATAGACATTTTGATTTCACGTGAAAAATTTTCTCTAACACAGTTACAAACCATGTTTTGTGGGCCCTTATTGGCTAAAAATGGGTTGTCAGCCAAAATCTGTCCTGCCAGCTGTCTGTCCGTCCGTGTCCGTCTGTCTGTCTATCCAATAGTCCGCGTCTGAAACTTTCAGACTTTCTTCAAAATTGATAATCTCTACGCGATATAAATGAACTCGAGGCCTTCTGGGTTTAAAATGGACATTTGAGGGTGGGGGTACTTTACATCAAACTTAATAACAACAATTTCACAAAAAATCACATTTGATATGATAATCGATAAAACTTTAAGTAAGGCCTTATATATAAATAAGAATATAAATTACTCGATCTTACAACCAAATATTTTCTTAATAACGTCTTCAAACTGGCTGCAGCCAGCTGGAAACTGTGAATCGGCGCTCTTCAAATATGTATCAATTACGAGTAACACAATAATTTCCGAGTACTCTGTACATTTTGATAGTAATGATGTACTCCATTGTGTTGTTGAAGTAGGGTCTGCTTTTGAATCCCTAGGGCCAGAAAGAGCCGGCAGAGCCCGTGGATCACGCCGCAGAGGGTGGTATGAGAGCGATTGCAGAGAGAACGAAAACGAAAAAGATGACGTGATGAGTGGTGGAGTGAGAATCTCACAAAAAGGAGACGAAACTGCAGAAGAGTGTGGTGAGAAAGTGAAAGGGAAGGAGTTGAAGGGATGGGTGGGATGAAGAGGCAGGAAGAAGCGGCAAGATAAAGGAGTGGAATGAGGGGATGCAAAAAGAAGACACGAAAAGAAGCAAAAAGAAAGGGGCGAAAAAGTGATGCGAAGAAGGGGGAAGAGGAGCCGACACGAAGGGACCAGAAAAGTGATGGAAAATGAGGCGGAGTGACAGCAGTAAGAGGGGCGGGAGGAATGAAGGGGACGTGGTAAGCAGAGACACAAACGACGGGAGGAAGTGACAAGTGGGAGTGGGAAGTAGGGATACGGCGATGGGTAGGGACAGAGGTGGAGAGACCCCATCGGAAGCCTTGGGCGCCGGCGCGGAGGGCGTGGTGGAGCCGTGGAGGGGACCGATGGTGTGGAAAGGGGGCGGGGCGGGGACGGGGGTGGCGGCGCCTCGCCTCGAACGAGAGGCCGGCGCGCGCCCGGGAAGACCGGGCCTGGGATGTTTATTCATGCAGCCGTCGATATTGGGCTGTTTGGCCAAGGCATTTGCGCGGCAGTGCCGCTAGAATTAATGTGCCGCGGCGTCGGGGCGGCGGCGGTGGCGGTGGGGGCGGGCGCAGGAAGGATTAGGGCGCGCGCTTTGGCGGCGGGGGCGGGGGCGGGGGCGGGCGCGGTGGCGGTGGCGGTGGCGGTAGCCCTGGAAAGGATAGAGACTACGTAGACATCATAGACAAAGTAGTGGTGGGGACGGTGAAATAGTTTTGATAAAGTGAGATGTTGGCTTGTGTGTGTATTGGTGGTAGAGTTGCATAGAAAATAAGCCTGGCGTTATTCTCTAGTTGCCCTCGGACTGCGCATCTTCTGTTTAGGCACAGTATTGGTGGTATTCGAACGAATGTATCCAACACTGCTGAAATAGTAGCAGTATGGCACAAACAATTTCTCATCTATTGTATGTGTAATAATAATAGCAATGACATTAGCAATGATAATAATAGTGGTAATAATAAAACAATATCATTTCCATCTTTGCAATTGCATTCCCAAATTCACAATTCCATTTTAATATTTTGCTCTACACAGATGAATCCAGTTCAGCCAGCGTTGCATGGAGTGAGATATCACACAGAACTAACTTGCGTAGTTAATATCATAAAAAAGTCTATATAAATATATTCTTGTACTTCTTATATATAAGAGCTTTGTCAGACTGAACACCACGAATTACTGATTTCATTAATTGGTATAATGAAATACATTTCTACTCTTGTGGTTATTATTACAGATAGTAAAAGTTAATCGTGAACAGAATTTATTTCTCCTGTGATTTTGAGTTAATAGCGAATTTATTGAATGGTTTTTGCACCTTCGTGTAAGTTATTTTTTACTCACAAATTTATCCCAATATATTTATTTCATCACCACCACCACCACCACCACCACCACCACCACCACCACCACCCGTGGAACGTCAGAGCATGAAGGTGGAAATGTCGCACAATAACCTTCGCCGTGGGCTTGTCTAAAATGTCCGAAACATTATATAGTGCCGGAATAGTGTGTGTCTCGCAATATAGCATTGACAGAATCAGTATGAAACAGCGGCGATAGGAGCAGTGAAGGATACTGGCAGAAGAGAGTAGGAGGCGAAAGGAAATGAGGCCAGGGATATTCATCCGTATTGCAATCGGGCAGAAGTCGAGAGGAGAAGTGAGTCAGCGAGTATTCATTCAGGGCTCGTCAATATTGCAGATCATTAATTCCGTAAGTGTGGTGCATGTATGTTCATGTATTACATCTGGAATGGCGGTATCCCCCCTCCCTTCAGGAACCTTCACGTCGGTCTGCGGAGTACCCCCTCCCACGGATCTATTCTATCAAGGCTCTGTCACAGGCGAAACAAGCTCTTTAAGTTTCTGGACGGTTTCTCGACCTGTGATAGTGAAATTAATGGAAGACTATACGAGTAAGAAAAGGGAAGGAGACGACGATGAGGAGGGAGAGATGGCACGCGGTCCGTATTTCGTTTGTTGGGATACAAATCCGACATGCACCTGGTATTGATTGAAGAATCCGCGAAAACTACCGATCAGAGCATCTAGCTGCTGAAATTCGTCTCAACACAGCGTCTGAATTCCACCACCAGTTCCACTATCTACGCAAGTGTCAATCCACCACTGTTGGGACAAAAACCTTAGCACCTCCCAATCGATGATACGCAGGAAACACTGTTTTATAGAGATGACTATAAGTAAGGATCGCTTTGACAGCTACTGTTTGGCCACTGTTGTGGGAATTGTGATGTGGTGTTGTTGACGTTATCATACGAAAAAATAAAGGACGTCAACTCCGTCAACTTAGTAACTTAGTTGAGGGAGACGACCTCCTTTATTTCTTTGGTCACTGTTGACAACATAACTGCATGTTACGCCCATGCAATCATTTTCTCATTGCATTTGTTCACAGTTAGTTCGTTTGTAAACGGCTTCATCAATATCTCTTGGGTTATCATCGCCTTCCATAACGTTCATTTGTGTCCCTACCTGTCAAACCGGTCCGGAGCTGTACCCTATCAAACGGGCCACGGATCACGCGCGATCTGTCCTTCCCATTCCTTATCCTATCCTCTCCCCTTACACACACACACTAACATGAACTACACTACCACATATCCCGGGAAACCAGTCGGAAGCTTAGAGCTTGTCCCGGCTGGGGCGGTGCCCCGCTGGTGGGAGAGTCCTGGTTAGGGGGAAACCCCACTGGCCGACGGTAGGTCGGCACCGGATCTCGCCACCCAGCGGGGGAAGATCACAGCCATCTCCCGTGGAAAAACATGCACTACACTAACGGGACCAGAGCAATGGACGCGCCCGGAAACACGAAAAAATCAATCAATCAAACCGGTCCGGTCTTGTAGTAACTCCTCTATACCGCTGCGATATCGCGGGAGGGACCTCCGGCGCCGAGTAGAGGCAGCGAGGTGGGGGAACGCAGGGCGGACTCGGCGGTGCACCGAGGTTTCCGACGCCTCCGGCTGCTCCGATTTTGCGGCCACCGCTGGCGCTCGGTGGATTAGAGCGCTTCGGCAGCGCCGGCAGCGCGCCTGGCGGCAGAGATAGCAAGCGCGGCCGATAGACTCTTCGCTTCACTCCAATGCTGCGTGCACCGGGGGCGAACGTTGTAAGTTGGAAGATGTAACGAGAAAATCAACGACTGAAAATAATGTACGACCTAATGCAGAGATTGTACGAGTTTTTGAAAATCCTGGCGGACGTATTGTTCAATGAAAGGATGATTTTGAAAAAAAGGTTACCCCCTCTGATTAGCTACTTTTACAGAACTTTTTATTATCTTTGTAGTGTGAACTTGAATTCTGATAGGGGATATCTTCCAATAGGTGACTGGGTCTGTCTTTTGGCACTTTCGAGACTGTATATCCACGCTTGTAGATATGATCATCTCTACGAATCTCATCTCGCTAGGATACTCAGTTATTTGAATTGTTCAAAACGTTTTTTCAAATGCATTGTGTGTCAAATGCATTAAAATGTATTGATCATTGATAATAGGGAGGTATGAATGTTTCTAAAGGAAAAAGAATCAAGATCTCCACTCTAGAAAGAGCTATGCCACATTTTCAAAAAAATATGATAATCATACTACCATGCTTGTCATGTGGAGAATTTCATTTTTCGCGATTCTTGTGGCACTGATATAATAAATGACTCTTTAATACTGAGACATTTCTGTCTTCTGTGACAAGATATTTCGGAAAGAAATCTTTGTATTCTTAATTCTTAGAATGAAATCTATGTGGCATAGCACTATCTAAGCTCATCAGTTGTTAGCGACGCATAACTTGTTGGCTATTTCCTTTTAGGTAGAGGCTGGCATATTTTGTTAGAAATATAAACGACTAATTAGGGATTTAGACTTAAGAGTTTTTTTACCTAAAAGCTTAATTTTTTGGCAGTAATTGATATTGTGATAATAGGCGTAAGGTAATTAGCGACACGCCATCATATCTAACTTGAATAGCGGGAAAATAATCAGTAACTAACCGATAGAGGGAGGGATGTTTCCCAATGTAGGATATTTTCCTTCATCTTCAAGACGTTACTGCTACAACGCTTATGACATAACTTTCGTTTACAGTTAAACCATAATAGTAATTTCAGTTTTCAATGCTTTATGGATATTTACCACACAATTCCAATTCATCTCAATGCAAAATCGCATCTCGGAAATTCTGTCGTATTTTCACAAGAGACATGCCAATCATAAGCATGTATCAATCTTATTTCAGTATCTGTCGGTAAGGTGAGTGTTACGTAATCCGAGCAAGAATGTGAACGAGTTCTTAAAAAAAAGTGGTCATCTCAATCCCCGTGGACGGAATCGCGAATACATAAAATGTTCAAAATAAATATCCTCTATAAACAAAACGTCAAAAAGTTAATATAATTGTAAACAAACTTCCAGAAAATTATTGTAACATGTGATTAAGTAGTATTTGTCTTAGATATAAGTAATTTCCCTCTGATTTTATTGTCACTTATTCTGGGGTTCCCTAATGACTCTCCTCCCTGATTGACCTAAAGAGATGGCTCGGGGTATCAACTGATGTTATTGCAGTCCCTCCGACCGGGGAGTCCTAGTTTCGAGTCCCGATGGTGGCAAGATTTTCGACACTGGCTTGTCAGCTAGGTCGAATTCAGTCGCGCGCTGTCTGGAGGAGAATTCTAGCGGCCGGCTGCTCTGATCGGTAGTTTTCGTGGTTTCTCCGATCATCACCAGGCGAATGCCGGAGCAGTAGCATAACAAACCGACCACGGACCGCGCCCGATCTTTCCTTCCTCTTACACTCCCACTAAAATGCACACTACCACACATGCCGGGAAACCAGTCGGGAGGTTAGAGCTTGTCTTGGCTGAGGCGGTACCCCGCTGGTAGGAGGTACCTGGTTGGAAAAAGCCTCGCTAGCCGACGTAGGTCGGCGACGAATTTCGCCATACAGCGGGAGCGGGGGAAGACCACCGCCACCTCCCGATGAAAAAGCACGCACTTTACGTACAGGACTAATGATCATAGTAGTTGACGCACTCGGAATCACTAACAATCCCTCAATGAATCAATTTTTCCCTGATTGGTTTTTCGCGGGTTCCAGAATGGAATCGTTACGTGACTGTTAAAAAGATGACGCCAAACATATTCGGAAATATAATCCAGCAGCTGGAGATCTGTGCTGGTAGCAAGGGTGGCGAGCACTTCGGGGTGGTGGGGACGGCTGCTGGAGGGCGTCGAGGGAGGTGCGGGTGGCAAAACGATGGTGGGGTGGGGGGTGGGGAGGTCTGAGTAGGAAACGTTGGGTGCGGCAACGTGCGGGGATCGCGTGCGAGCCGTGAGAAATCTTCCGCGCTTCCTCAAATGCGGCCGCGGCGCTCTCATCCCCTGATCCGACGCGCTTCACCCAACGAGGTGCGGTCCGGAACACCTCGGCGCTCGGAGTCCAGTGTTGCCAACTTAGAAGTTTCCCCCTTAAGTTTTCTTTTGTCTTCAGTGGTTGTTTTAGAAGGAAGTTTATTTGAGGATTTTTATTGGAGGATTTCGTTGTTTAAATGTTCTTTGTTTAAATATCTATTGTGTGCACAAAATCCACAATTTGTTTCGGTTGATTATTGCAGATATTTTTATTAAAATATAACTAAGCGTTGGAAAAACACTTATAGGCGCGTAAGATCATTTGAGTGAATTCCATCGTTTAAAATTGTGCTGTTATTTGTCACACGTAAAGATAGGTAGAATAGGTAGAAGAAACACGTTTGCTGAAAAGGAATGAATCACAGCAATAAGCAAGTAATGGAAACAATGATTTTAGTTGAAGGGAAGTTTTTTACGAAGAGGTATTCTTACCTCTTTTTCAGTCATTACAATGAGTGAAAAAAAGCTACCTCTTAAGTTTCGTAACTCATACATAGAGTGAAAATCTTTAAACCAACGTTTATACAATGTTTGTGTATATGTACATTATTATATAAAAAGTTGTCCATATTTTTATACAATACCAATGTAGGAGTTAATTGTAAAACAAACACCATCATATAATATTTATAATATCTCTTTTGTATTTATTTGAATTCCATACGTCTTGATATATTTGAAACATGAATTTTTTTTTAATTGGGTGATTTGTTTCGTTTTCGAGATTTTTGAAGCGCTGTCTCCTGGAAAATGCTTAACCCGGCGGCACACGCGTCTCTTTCTGTAACCTCAGTGCACGACGCACTTGGTCTCACAGACCCTTCTGCTTGCATTTCACCTTTAATTCAATTTTCTCTTATAATTTTGGTCAAGGGAGTGTACCAGAAAAAATGAAGGGTATTATTTTCAATAATGAGGTATATTTTTAATTAATTGATTGCTGCATTTTGTGGTTGTATGTAAAAATTAACAAACCTGAATAAATGAAATTGGCAGAAATATTATCTTCATTGTATTTGGGGTATTTTACATATCTGCCAACATTCCTGCATTGCATGATTTACAAACTCTTAGTGAATACATCAAACAAATAAACATTTTGCATATTTGGCACTAACATTTTGTTAGGTCGCGTAAAGAACTGAATGAAAGCCGCTGCACGAGTGCACGCAGGTGGTCTCTGAAATACGTGCAACATTTTAAAATGTCTCACCGCTAGAAAGGATAACAATACTCACTTTCTCAAAAAAAGTGTGACTCATATCTGTGAAAGAAAAAGGTACACGGAAGCGGTTGTCATGGGTGGCCAAAATGCAATAACAATATTAGAGTAAAGGTTTCCCGGGTCTCTTAGACCACCTGCGTGCACTGCCGGGTTAAGACGACCTGGCAACACTGTCGAAGCTTTGGAGCAAGAAGGCAACAAAGGGCAAGGGCCTACGATCCAAGGAGGATTACTCCACTGCACCTCGGTTGCAAAATGCACTAAGAATATTTTATGGGGCACGGGCAAGATTAAAATGTAATGAAGTTTGGGGCGGACCATAGACGAATATTGTCTCAGCTAATTAGTTTGTAAAATGTCTAATAAATTTGCTGCAAAATGAATTTTCAAGTCAGGTGTATATCTTTAGCAGAACAAGGTACTCAGATGTTAACCTTACTTTCAGAATTTTATACATAGAATTATTGTAAAGTAGAAATTGAAACACTGTGTAATTAAACATACAGTACCTACGTTTATTTCTATGCTATTGGTATACTTTAATGTACAGATTGCCTCAACATAAATGTAAGGAACTTTTACGACATGAAGTACAATCGAAAAATGATCACGTTTTGCCGACAAACATGCGGTGGGATATTTCACATACGTTTATTTATTTTATTTACGCTACCTACGTTTATTTCTATGCAATTGGTATAGTTGAATGTACAGATTGTCTCAGCATAAATGTAAGAAACTTCTTCGACATGAAGTAGAATCGAAAAATGATCACGTTTTGCCGACAAACATGCGGTGGGAAATTTCACATAGAGAAGTTACGCGTGTGTTTACCCTGACTGTTAGGTAAATTCTGTCACACTAATGATCGAAAGATTTTCGAATGCATTAAAATCGTTTTCGTTAACTTACCGAACACCAGTGCGTGTACATTTGCTAACAATCAACGAAAAATTCTACATGTATAACTTTGTTGTATGAAATTGTTCACCACATATTCATTGGAAAAAGTGTTATCCTTGATGTCTCTACATGTCCTGAAAGTTCACAACTAAGGAACGGATTTTCATGTAAATACATATTTTTATAGGAACAAAATTCCTGCATTCAAACCGAGTTCGAGTTTCTTGGAGTTTACCAGATAGCTTAAATAAATTAGAACTATTTTATTTTATATATTTTTATATATTTTGGTATAGTTACATATTTTTACGTATTTTACCTGTTACTGCATATTTCGCATATTTTCATATATTTATACGTCAAAATAAAATAGTTCTTATTCGAATGTGCAATATGTGGGACTGGAATAATATTTCTTGCAAAGAAATGTATTGCTTCTGCCTTTCTATGAGCACCGAACTTTCCCAAAAAATTGTCAAACTTACCTCCACCCTCCTCTTGGAAAACGCGAACTCAGAATCCAGGATGAGCGGATGTTTGTACGGCAGAAGCAATTTCAATATTTTTCTTACCCACAGTTCATACGGCCCATGCGTATCTTAATCTATAGGATCCTCCCAAACAACATTGTATATTCTACGAACGTATTTTATACATAGAATAAAACTCTTATATGGTGAAGACTAGTGCACAATTACTTCTGTAAAGGTGGAGCTGCTTTTAAGCTGCTCTGAATCCACTTTATGATCTTATCGACAAAGTTCTGTATTCGGAAAATGTTTTACAGAGCAATTTTAAACACTTAATGAATTTTTATTTTACATATTTTCTATTTTTTCTAACACATTTTGAATAAAATAAATACTTATGTACTTATGTATATTTAGCATTTTTTATTACAATAAATTTAGTTTCCCATTCATAACATTTATTCTGAGACACTCTCTACTTCATGCAATTTCGTTAATTAAGTAATGTCGACTTGGGCCTTTCATGTTTCTGCAACCAGTGAGACCGGTTCCGCGTATGTAATTTCGCTACCTCGTACCATCAATAAAATGACTGTGGAGGACCCGAGAATTGATTGCGTCAATAGAAGCGCAGTAAGTGCATTGCAATGCGGTTGAGCATATCAAAGGCTCCGCTGCGTCGTTGTTTCTGCGTCAAGGGCGTCTCGCCCCTTTTCGTGGAGCTGTAATTGTCAGCGCACTGCAATGGGAAGGTCGAAGCGTGGTTCCCTATGGAAACAAGGCCATCGGCCTTGGGGGAACGGCAGGGGTAATACGACGTGCAGGCAGAGTGCCCATCGAGCGAATGGGACGTGCATCCTTTCTGTGATGACGTCACGGGGTCCTCGCAATTGATCGGCGCTTGAGTTGGGACCGCCATCACCACGATCACCTCTCCAGCCGATGCCAAGTTTCCCATTACCGTACTCCACCATGAAGTACTTGGGATGTGACATCGAAAACAGATGTTTCAATTCGTCGATGTTCAGCATTAAAATATTGATGTCAATAAAACATTATCTAAAACCATGGGTGTTTTAAACATTTTTAAAAAATTCTTTAAAACTTCTAACATTTACGTTCGCACGAGGGAAAATTTAATTTGACAGTGGTCGTGTTTATAAATTTTTAATTAAGATTTAACTGACAAAGTAGGCAAAATGTAAGAACAATTAACAAAACATGAAACCCTGAGTTCTCAGGGTCATTTCAAGGGATCAGATCTTCTCAAGTTCGCCATAGAAATACGCAGGAAGAAGTGGGTGATCCTACGCCAACTGCATATGTATTAACCGTCTCTCCGCCTGCGAAATTTGAGGCAAAGCTTAGAAAAGACCAGAGAATCTTTCGGAGTGTCACCATCACCGCTTTCACTGGAATCATCACCGAATCCTGTGACATCATCAGTGCCTCCGCTGACACCATCATCACCTCCGCTGTCGCATCACCATCTCTGCTGTCACATCACCATCGTTGCTGACACCATTCACGTCATCGCCACCTCCGCCGACATCATCACCGCCTCCGCTGCCACTATCACCACCTCTGCTGACATCATCACCACCTCCGCTGTCATTACCATCTTCACCGTCACCATTCTACTCATCGCTTCCACCATCACCGCCTCCACAGACACCATCACTGCCTCCCCTGTCACCATCACCACTTGTCACCAGTACCACCTCCTCCGTTCCATCCACCGCTTCCATCATCACCATCACGGCCGCCGTCATTCCGATCTATCTCCCTCGTCTCCCATTCTCATTGCCCCACCCACCCGGCATCGTCGTCAGCCGATAGGCAGCGCAGTGGTTTCTGATTAGCACGGATTTGAGCGCACGCACAGCCCCATCAGCTGCTCCAATCACTCAACGGATGGAAGTCATTTCGGCGGCGGGCTGATGTGGCAGCTGGGGTTTACGGAAACGCGCAATAGCCCCGCCCGAATTGCCTCTTCTGGCGGACTGACACACGCATTTACGCCGAGCTCATGCGCAAGAGCGGGCAGTTTTCGCTTTTTCAGACGGCTCGCTGTCCGAATCAATGAGTTTTGTTTCCACCGGTGGCAGAATTGAGAGGTTTAGTTAGCCTTGTTAGAGGGCCTAGTATATTTCGGAGAATCAATGCAGTGGGTATGGAGTTCATGATCTGCGGCGTCGTTTGTTGGAATTCAAACACTCTTTGACAGCGTCGATCTTTAATCTCTAAATTATTGACATATTGCTGAAATTTACTGTACTTGTTACATTTACTTGCATTGTCGTGTACATCGGGACCTACCGAAAAATGTTATTTTTAATGAATGAAACTTGCTTATTTGTTACATACTTAAAACAATTAAGGTGTATGAATTCTGCAACAAACACTTTACTACAGTATTTTACCTCGAAAGTAGGAGATCCACTCGCAACCAATTTTACTAAAAGCAAAACTGTTCGCGTTTATTAAATTACTTTTATAGAGGATATACAAACATCTATGAAAGGTTTTTGTATTAATTGCTTATATATTTTGCGAAACATTAAAACGGAACTAACCTATTTAATTTTCAATTTAATGTGTGCAGTCAAACGCAACATATTTTTAAAAATTTTTCTCGTCCCTACACGCATGTTATAAAATGCTTCCATGTGGAAAATATGAAAACTTTTAAATATTTAATACTTCAGTTACATCAATATAAACTATTAAGTATAATTTAATTTTATTACTATCCTGTGTGAAACCACATTTTGAGAGTAGTACAAACACGACACTTAATTATTAAAATTGAACTAATTAATTTCTCATGCAACGCTCATATTTCAAAATCCACATCTAACGGCATACACTACCACACATGCCGGGAGACCGGTCGGGGACTTAGAACTTGTCTCGGCTGGGGCGGTGCCTCGCTGGTGGAAGATATCTAGTTGGGGAAAACCTCGTTAGCCGACGGTAGATCGGAGCCGGATCCAACCATCCAGCGGGGAAAGACCACCGCCACCTCCCGGTGTACACGCACTACACTTACGGGAAAAATGACCTAAGCTGTTGATTCGCCCGGAATCACTAACAATCAATCAATCTGATATCATTTATGAAATTTCATTTTTGAACCCTAATCTTTCCATCCCTTCAAAAGTGCCTCCTTGTCTAATATCTCTTAAACCGTTTATGAACTTCACTGAAAAGGGAGCCGCGATGCTTCACTCGCTGAGCAACCATCGGAGGTGCCTCGAAGTCTTGATTTCCGCTGCCTCTCGTCTCCGCCCGCGAGCGAATCTGTCTCGCTCCTCGCCACGTGTCGCGCTTCTTCGGAGAGTCAACTTCTTTGGCGGCGCGGGGGCGGAGGGCTCCACATGCTGCACCTGACGCCCCCGCCACTTGTCTCCTCGCCGCCCCCACTACCTCCCCCACAGCCGCCGCCCCCGTCTCCGCGTTCCGCCGGGAGCAAAAGTGCCGGCCCGTGATTAACCTTTTGTCTGCGCCGCGAACCGTCTGCGATGGCTGAGGTGACGGCGGTGGTGACGAGGTGGACGGAGTGGGGGACTGGGAGGATGGTGTTTACGGTAGAGGAGCCGTGGGGCGATGGGAGGGGCAATTGGGAGAGATGGCGATGGCTGCAGAATGACAGCGACTAGTTGGTAGAGGGGAGGTGGAAGACGCAGCGTGTTGATATACTCGCTGGGAGGGAAAGAGAGTGATGGGGAAAAGGAGGAAGAGTAAGAGAGAGAATAAGAAGTAAAAAGAAAGTAAGAGAGAGAAAGAGATTAAGGGAGATGAATACGGAGAGAGTAAGAGAATAGGAGACAGAAGGAGGGACAGAGAGTATGAGAGAGAGTAAGAGACAGAGAGTGTATAAGGGAGAATAAGAGCGTAAAAGAAAGTAAGGGAAGGTAAAAGAAAGTAAGAGAGAGTAAGAGAGATGAAGGGGTGAGAGAGGGGTGGGTGCGGTGCAGGAGCGGAGCGGATATTCACTGGCGGATGAGAGAAGAGCGAGCGATAAGACTGCGAGCGCAAGATCGGCAGACGGTGGACGAGAGGACGGTGAACGAGAGGACGGTGAACGAGAGGACGGTGAACGAGAGGACGGTGAACGAGAGGACGGTGAACGAGAGGACGGTGAACGAGAGGACGGTGAACGAGAGGACGGTGAACGAGAGGACGGTGAACGAGAGGACGGTGAACGAGAGGACGGTGGACGAGAGGACGGTGGACGAGAGGACGGTGAACGAGAGGACGGTGGACGAGAGGACGGTGGACGAGCGGACGGTGAACGAGAGGACGGTAGACGAGAGGACGGTGGAAGATCGGCAGACGGTGGACGAGAGGACGGTGGACGATCTTGCGGAAGGTGACGTGCGAGTTGTCGGCGGCGGACGGTAAGCGGGGGTGGGCAGGGATTTGCGGTGGGGGAAAGTACAGCGGAGGCCAGATGGTGGGTGGCGGGAGGGCCAGAGTGGCGGAGAGGGAGTGGTAGAACGGTACCGAATCGGCGATGGGGGGCGGGGGCGGAGCAGTGTGGATCGGTGGGAGCGTTGCTACGTGATTGCACGGCGCCCCACTCACAGCGGCCGAGAGCCCGGAAAGGGAGTCCCAGAGCCGTAGAATGACAGAGGTGCCGTGGTGACAGAGATGCCGTCGATGACACCAGCATAGAAGCTGTAGGTCCGATGTAAGAGTATAAAAGGTCTACATAAGTAGTCCCCAAACAGAGCAAACGTTTTGTTTTTAAATCTTAATACGAACTAGCATAAAAAACCGGATAGATATAAAATGTTTCACCACCCTATCCAAATTAGCAAGTGTCTAATGTACACACGTAATAAAATCTTTAGCTTACAGTGTCATCTACGAGACGTATTGAGACTGTAGTCTTCCGCGGTGGTAATCATGTATTTACATGGCTGTCCGGGAGATGCAGCGTCCTAGATAACAGGTGCTAACATCTTGGCCACCATTTTGTGACATTTTTTAGGGGCGCCAAGTAAACACGGACCTAATAGGAGTACAGAAGAATGCCAGCAGCTATTTTCGTGAGACTGTCAGAACTCAGTGGAGTTGAACGATTAACTTCAAGGTTAAATTAACTTAAGTTTACCCGCCCTGAGTGACTCATGCGTCACTCACATGCTTGTGCCATTCTTAACATCCTCTGAATTGGAAGTTACTGTTATGTACACAAAAAGAAAGGCACGCGTCAACGATAACAATTTATTAATCTCTTTACAGTAGTGGTCCAACCGCTAATATTGCAAGACTGTCTTCTCGGCTGACGTCCCGTCTTGCTTGCCTCCGCCACGGTCCATCTCCCGTGTGCGTTCCCCTGTCACGGTCCTGCTCCCATGTGCACTCCGCTGCCACAGACCTGCTTCCGTGTGCTTTCCTCCGCCACGGTCCTGCTCCCGTGTGCGTTCCGGATCCAGACTCTCCAGGCCCGCGCCTCCACCAGGCCGGGCGTCACGCCGTCTCCCTACGGCGTAGATAAGTGGGGGGTAGGTTCACCGCCCCTTGCCTCGCGCTTCTCCCGTGTGCTCTCCTCAGCCACGGTTCCCGACTATCGCTGACTGGATCCAACTGTCCGGGCCCGCGCCTACACCAGGCCGGGCGTCACGCCGCCTCCCTACGGCGTAGATAAGTGGGGGGTAGGCTTACCGCCCCTTGCCTCTCGCTGCTACCGTGTGCGCTCCTTCACCACGGTTCCGGACTGCCTCTCGCTATGGGGAGGCCCGCTAAATAGCCCATGGGGCTCGCGGCTCGCCGGCTGGGCCTGCCGCCGAGGATGGCGGCGAGTCTCCGTCCGCCCATTCTGGCGTGACGGCCCGCGCGCTTCCCGCCATTACAAGGTTCAGTGGCGGGACTTATGAAAGCGCGCGGGCGGTCACAACAGTAACCACCACGAACCATCGGACATCTCGCAGGGGGCCATTCGATTGGGTAACTCCAGAGGTACGGGTACGCCTTCCTCACTGAACTCTGTCAAATTGGCCAGCGCCTCTGACCGGGAGGTCCTAGGTTCGAATCCTGAAGGCGGCAGGATTTTCGGCACTAGCTCTTCAGCTAGGTCGAATTGAGTCGCTGTGTGGAGGAGAATTCTAGCGGCCGGCTGCTCTGATCGGTAGTTTTCCGTGGTTTCTCCCATCAACACCAGGCGAATGCCGGAGCAGTACCCTATCAAACGGGCCACGGACCGCGCGCGATCTATCCTTCCCATTCCTTGTTCTTTCCTCTCCCATTACACACACACACTTACACTAACATGCACTACACTACCACATATCCCGGGAGACCGGTCGGGAGCTGAGAGCTTGTCCCGGCTGGGGCGGTGCCCCGCTGGTGGGAGAGTCCTGGTTAGGGGGAAACCCCACTAGCCGACGGTAGGTCGGTGCCGGATCTCGCCATCCAGCGGGGGAAGATCACCGCCATCTCCCGAGAAAAAACATGCACTACACTAACGGGACTAATGACCTGAGTAGTTGACGCGCCCGGAAACATGAATCAATCAATCAATCAATCTGTCAAATTGGCACTGTCAATTTGAGTGACTCCCAAAACAATGGGAACTTGACACTAAATTCCAATTTCCCACCAAGACTTTTATTTGGTGCTTGGTCCAGATCACGGGTTCTCAACGGAGTCGGTGTCGCCCCACGGGGGGCAATGACATTTTAAAGGGGATCGATGATATTCGAGAGGTCGATTAGAGGTCCATACGAATATGAACCCACTGTTTGGTATAATAAACATGAAGATCCTATTTATTACTAAAATATTTATAATATTTTTTTAAACTTTTACTAGCAAAAGTCTACAAATCACCTAACAATAAACTATAAATTCGCTCACATTTCGGAATATCATGATATTTACATTAATAAAATAATGCTCGAGCGCAATTATTAAGTGTTTTCTAAACATGTGTGTATTTGTATGTTTAATAATAGTAATAGTAAAAAATAAAAATCTAGCCACTTTTGCAAATCTTGTTTATATTAGTGTGTTATCTTTAAGTCAGTTATGTGCAATTGTTAATACATTTACGATAATTACGTGCGCTGTGTATTATAAAAGAAATTAAGGGTGTCGATAAAGTCCCCGTTGTTTTAAATTGAGGTCTAAAGAAGAAAAAGTTTGAAATACCTGGTGTAGATTGAAGCAAGGTCGTCAGATTCTGGTTTCTCCGATCAACACCAGGCGAATGCCGGAGCAGTACCCTACCAAATGGGCCATGGACCGTGCGCGATCTTTCCTTCCTTTTCCTTGTCCTATCCTCTCCCCCTTACACACACACTTTCACTAACATGCACTATACTACCACATATTCCGGGAGATCGGTCGGGAGCTTAGAGCCTGTCCCGGCTGGGGCGGTGCCCCGTTGGAGGGAGAGTCCTGGTTAGGGGGAAACCCCACTAGCCGACGATAGTTCGGCGCCGGATCTCGCCATCCAGCGAGGGAAGATCACTGCCATTTCCCGAGGAAAAACATGCACTTCACTAACGGGACTAATGACCAAAGCAGTTGACGCGCCCGAAAACACGAAAAAAACAAACCAAACCAATCGTCAGATTCCAACCGACCAGGGTCACAATTTTGCTCGCGGGAAAATAAACGTCCAGTAAAAATGTTATTTCAATTGCCGTCAGTTCATGAAATACTCAAACGCCATAGACAAGTATTGCAGGATACTGGTGAGTACATTCCCGCACACATTGAGAAACCATCCTCTCAGCTAGTTCCGTGTAGAATGTGGATCAGTGTTACCCCACCCTGTGCAATAGGATTTTTACTGTAGTTGGATCCGGTATGGAACTTAAATCTTGATTACGGCGCTCTTGTCCTGGGCATATGTAGGGCGTGTGAGGTAACTGGTGTCTTGAACAATGTCTGTACATGAACAATGAAAACAAGTCGCAAGCAGCTCTTACTTTCTCATCATGTTCCAGTGGTAATCCGAAAATTTAAACTTTGAGACAATCTTCGAACTTTGCATTTTGCAGTCATTCAGCTATTTACATCTTAAGTGCAATTCCTCCAACAGTGATTATTTCGTGTTTCCGGGCTCGTCATATGCTGTAGTTGTAAGTCACATAAGTGTAGCGCATGTTATATTGCGGAAGGGCATGGCATACCACCAATTACCAAATGAGATCCTCGTTGGTTAGTCGGGATCCTTTCCAGAGATTTCCGTCAGCGGGGCACCAGACTTACGTGGTAGTGTGTGTTTGCATGTACGTATGTGCGTGTGTGTATGTGTATGTGTGCGTGCGTGTGCGTGAGAGAGAGAAAGAGAGTGTGTGTGAGAGAGAGAGAAAGAGAGAGAGAGGAAGAGGAAGGTAAGAGGTGAGTGGTGTGAGGGGAGATGAAAGGAGGGTACAAAAATGAAAGAAAGATAGTGTGCAGTCACAGACCGTTTGTTAAATTTCTGCTCCGTAATTTGTCTGGTATTGATTGGAGAAAACTCCGCTATCTACTTATGAGAGCTTCGGACCGCAATAATTCTTTCCCAGACAGCAACTAAACTGGCCATCTATTCAGCATCGAAAATCCTCCACCGACGGAACTTTTAACACTAAGACTTTTCGGTGAGTGGAGTGAGTTGGCGTCTGCAAAAAATTAATTTATATTAATTTCCTCGCAATTGCTGCATATGAGATAAAGTGATGGGATAAATGAATAACCATTATAAGATATCATTACACCAGGATAATTGTTTACGATATGGCATTTTACTTACAGTAGTGAAATCATGATCCACTATACTAATTTACTTTAGAATCCAACGAAAACTTGAGAGACACGAACATAGAAGTGCACCATATTCATACACGTTTTCACGCACGTTAGCGAAGAAATTCACTGCTCCGCTCTCTGAGCCTGCTTTGCAGAAGAAACCTCGTCGAGTTTCACCAGAAATTGTGCCGCAGATTCAACCCCACCCAGCGCGACAGGGTTTTCACTCTCGTCGAGGGGAATATTGCTGCGGGACGGAATTTAAATCTTCGTCACCGTGGTTCCGCGATTGCGGGGCGGGGGTGGGGGCGGGGGTTACCTGCCGCGGGCGCCTGCAAATGAAAACATCCGGCCGCAGTGGCGGCGGGGAGCGGGGCGGGGGGCGTGGCCCGACGCGGGGCGGGGTGGCGCAGAGCGGAGGGCCAGCGCGGGAAATATCGCCGCCCATTGTTGCAGCGGTCGATATCTATCGACACATAAATCTCGCGTGACCTCGCCATAAAAACATTTCCGGCGCGCCCCGCGGCCCGCTTCCCAGCAGGTGGGGAGTCTGGCGAGGCGGAGCGGGGCAGAGCGAGGAGGAGAGCTGGATTCGATTGGTTGGTTGGTTGGTTGGTTGTTAGTGATTCCGTGCGCGTCAACTACTGAAATCATTAGCCCCGTAAATGTTGTGCATATTTTTCATCGGGAGGGGGCGGTGATCTTCCCCCGCTGGATGGCGAGAATCGGCGCCGACCTACTGCCGACTAGCACGGTTTTCCTCAAACATGTATCTCCCATCAGCGGGGCACCGCTCTAGCCGTGACAAACTCTAAGCTCCCGACCGGTCTCACGGCATGTGTTTGTGTAGAACATGTTCGTGTAAGCGTGTGTAAGGTGGAAGGATAGGACAAGTAAGAGGAAGGAATGATCGCGCGCGGGCGTGGCCCGTTTGTTAGGGTACTGCTCCGGCATTCGCCTGGTGTTGATCGAAGAAACCAGGAGAACCACCGATCAAAGCAGCCGTCCGCAAGAATTCACGTCCAGACAGCGACTGAATTCGACATAGCTGACAAGCTAGTCTCAAAAATCTTGCCACAGTCAGAACTCGAACCTAGGGCCTCCCAGTTAGAGGCACTGCAGTGACATCAGTTGATGCACTGAGCCACCCCCCATATGCAGGATTCGGGTGGAAGATTGAAAGAGGAGGGTAGGTTGGGCTGCAGTTGATTGTGGAATGACGTGTTGACTCGTCGCAGGTTATGATTTCAGTCACAGTGAGTATGGAAAGCGAGGCTACAGGGAACGACAACGAGAAAGGGAGAAAGATAATAGGCGGTGATAATTTGGGACCGATTTGTGAAGAGGTTCAGTGGACTGTCTGGTAGAATTTAGAAGGATTGTTTTTTTTATTTTGGTCGAAAAAAATGATTTTTGCGGGCTTCTTTCACCAGGAAAATGGTAGTGATTGGAATAATAGCGGATAATGATTTGGCAATAAATGAAAAAAGACAATGGAATGAAAACGAACAGAAGAGGAAATTCTGTGAAATCCGAAGCCATCCCAATTCGTTCAAAACGTATTTCACAAATAGCCTCTGACATTAGAATTCGGCAGCATGAGGTCATCAATAGAGTGGCTCAGATCACTGTACCGGCATGCCATGAGGAATAGAATGAATAAAGAATGATAATAGTGGAATAGACAAAACGTTTTATAAGAGGTTTTATAAGTAAACTAGCTGACCCGGCGAACTCTGTTCCGCCTTAACAGCCAGTCCCATCTTTTTCTCGCGTCGCACTCACTGTGAGAAACTGTACTATCCTTGTTGCACTCGCGATAATAAAGCAATTGCAGATTTGTGTTTTTCTCTCAAACAAAGAAGAATTTAAAAAACGCTCTGATATTAAATAGATAATTAAAAAATCTATTACTTAGCAGAGCGTTTTTTTAATTGATTTTTGTTTAAGAGAGAAATACAAAGCTGTAATCATAGGGACCGGCTGTTAAAGGCAATAAATAAGCAGATTTTGGAATTTATTAAGTTAAATTGTTTATTAGAAAATACAAATAAAAAAATTAAGTAGATTAATCATTCATTATTGTTCCTGTATTTTGGTGCATAGGTTGCACTCTTCAGTTAAGTACCTTCACGCGAAAACATGCGAAATCACGCGAAAACATGCGAAAACGTGCGTTCTCACACAGGAACGCTGTCGAACGGGATAAACAGTATCCTATGTCCGTCTCCTGGCTCTAAGCATCCTGCTCACCAATTTTCAGCCAAATCGGTTCAGCCGTTCTTGAGTTATAAATAGTGTAACTAACACGACTTTCTTTTATATATATAGACTAGCTGACCCGGCGAACTCTGTTCCGCCTTAACAGCCGGTCCCATCTTTTTCTCGCGTCGCACTCACAGTGAGAAACTGTACTATCCTTGTTGCACTCGTGATAATAAAGCAATTGCAGATTTGTGTTTTTTCTCTCAAACAAAGAAGAATTTAAAAAAACGCTCTGATATTAAATAGATAATTAAAAAATCTATCTAATTATACTTCACTTTTTAACACGCTTTTATTAGCTTCATTTGTATCTTTGCTTGATTGCTTGCTTGATCTCCGCTGCAGAACGCTTCTGCACAGAAAACGTAGGCGAAAAGGCACGAAAACATACGAAAACGCGTGAAAACATGCGAAAACGCATGAAAACGTGCGAAAACCCGCGAAATCACGCGCAAACGTGCGAAAACGTGCAAAAACGTGCGTTCTCACACAGGAACGCTGTCGAACGGGATAAACAGTATCCTATGTCCGTCTCCTGGCTCTAAGCTTCCTGCTCACCAATTTTCAGCCAAATCGGTACAGCCGTTCTTGAGTTATAAATAGTGTAACAAACACGACTTTCTTTTATATATAAATGAGGACCCCGATAAAAGGCCGAATTAGTGAGAGAGTGCAGGATGCAGAGAAAAATAGGTTACGTTCACCAATAGTGATATGTGCATCAGAAATCTAGGAAGGAACACCCAGGAAAATAGTGTACTTTAGTACCCTTTGTACATTCAAGTTCTATATTTGTCGTGCATAAAATCGTCGAAAGTTACAACTCCTCTGTACTAGACTTTGCTAACATTTTTTCCTCTTTCAGATCCCTAAGTACCAATATAACGTGTTCTAGAAAGTTTCACTAACATTCTCAGAAGTGGGAAAAAGATGACGTGGCAAGTGTCATGCTCTACCAGAATATACCTCATATTTACTGTTAAAAAAGCCAGTAAACACTTCCGCTCATTGCGAAAGGAGGCTGAGCTCTGAATAGAATAGAACTGGTTTTCTCTTGATATGATATACATAAACCCCTACACTAGGATTTTATTTATTTATTTTACTAGGATTCTACTTCACTAGGATTTAGACCATGTTCTCCTGAATTGTGATAATTTTGTTGCGGTGTTGTTGACATAATTTATGAAAAAAATAAAATAAGTAATCTCCGTCAACTTTATATTTATTTAGACAGCCGGATTTCGACATCGGGAGTCTGTTCCCACACGCAACAAGACTGCTGATGACGACAAAGCTGTCGAAAGCCGATTCTCAAAATAAACATATTAGGTTGACGGAGATGACTTCTTTTATTTCTTCGAGTTCACTTGAGCAAAGGTGTATACCAATTACTACGCTGCCACGACACAATTCATGTACTTTTGCGCGAGTCGAGTAGCAGAATGCGCAGTGGCATGACAGAAGCTTAGAGTGGGAACTCATGTGCACGGTGTGGAGGTTGCTGAGATATAGGTCGCGTACAGCAAAATGGATCACCGCCACCAAATGACACGAGGGAGAGTCTGCACTCACAACTCCAATGTTTCCAATTTCATCTACCACATTTCACTTCTGTAGCTTTCTAAATATTCACCGCATGAAGGAAGAATTCAATCTCTTCATAAAATTCAATGTGAACGGTTCCCTGAAAAGCAAACGTCACGTGGTTACAGGGCGTGTTTTTTTCCTGGACCGATGACGTATGTGCGGCTGACGATGTCGCTGTGTACTCGTGATTAATTTCACCTCGTGACCTCTCTGGCTCAACAGTCATTTCTCTGAATGACGTATTATACGTCTCCCCGCAGTTTGTTTGTTGGGGCTCAGTTTGCGGACATTGCAGAAATACAGTTGCAAAGGCATTGCGTAAAATCAGCGTGTAATATATTTTGCGAATACAATGTGTGAAACGCTATAAAGATAATACATTGCTTTGAAGCAAAAATATGTGTTTATTCTGAGTATACTAGGACAAAAAATAAATATTAAGTGAGAAGGAGAAAAATGGTTAAAAAGAGACAAGGAAGGAAATAAAAGGTTCGACGTAAAACATGGTTATATGATGCATCATTTCATGAAATCGTTTATGTCAAAATAATTACATGGAAATCACCTTTGTAAATTGATTAACAATACTAGACTTCTACTAATTTAGATTGATTTTGTGAATACTTTGGTTCCCGAAAAACAATTACAAATATAAACACAGTTTTGTTTGTATTTTCAAGTTATTTATCACAAATGGGTCATTCCATTTTATCTGGTCTAGAATTAAATAAACTGGCCACCTCAACATCTCAGAAAAAAACATTTTTGTATCAATTCTCTTGTTTTGTTGGTATAAAACAGTTAAAAAAATTATATTACATGTTTAAAAAATGGTGGCCAGTTTAGTTTTTAGCCGCGCACCATTTTTTGTGATTGTAGACATCCACGGTATTCTAAATTACCCAGCGCTGGTTGTTGTAACTTTTTTCCACAAAAATGCGTTGGATTTAGTAATTTCTGGCCTGCAGATCGAATATATAATAACCAACAAATTTAGATTGTCAGAGAGATATATTTCAAAGAAGAAGTAGTGTCACAGCCTTAATTTTTCTGTGCTTTTACACATAACAGTGTAGTTATTTTACAAAAAATACCAATGATAAGTAGTGCACATCTTAAAAATTACATATTTTTAAAAAGAAGAATTTTGGATTTTTTCCAAAATTTGTTATATGTCTTTTAAATTGTTATATCTGTGTTGGGAAACCAAACAAGTATTTGAAATTTGCACATGTAAAAGATTGCTCTAAAACCAAACTGCTGTGTAAAGTTCAACTCGTAGAGGGTTTGAAAAAATGGAAATTTGCACAAAAAATGTGTTTTATACATCGGGGAGAAGTGATAACAGGGATTATTATGCTATTTTGCAGATATTTTGAATTCATATCAACGTTAGTTTACAAGAATTAATAATATTTTATTATAAATAAACACAAAAGCAGTGTAATACCGTATATACGTTTGAATCATATCTTAATCCCATTGAACGTATTTGTAATGAAAATAAGGTCATCTTAACTTTGCAACCTAAACCTGCTTTATAGAAAGTTAATTTAGACCAGAAAATAACCTGACAGAAAAAGTAAAAAGTAAGTGTGCTTCCCTAAGAGCATAAAATTAAAATAATATTTTTATTTCCCAGTTCTTAATGCCAAACTTAAGTATGAAATGAACTTAAGGACTTAGAATACACCGTAAAAATAACGTTATCAGGTAAAAAAGTGGGTACTTTTCTGGAATCGAAAAAAGGAAAGCATCAAAACTGGTAAATAAAAAACGAAAGAAAACAAAAATTTATAAGCTTTTATCTTCAAAAACACATTACGTGCACATTCATCTGTGTACTCGCAGTTCAAGCACGAGCTCTCACGTACACTTTACGCAGCAGCTGCAATTTCCCGCTTCTTCCCGTTCTTTGTCCAAAGAGCAATCGTTCAATGGCTCTTCTTCGTCTGAGAGGCGTTTCTCATTGTCGATCGTGCCTTTCCCGCCGTGTTCTCCGCCTCCACCGCCGCCTGCACCTTACGCCGAAGAATCTCGTCCTTGAGAAGCCAATTATTTGCAAGATGGCCCCGGCCCCGGCTCCGTTGCCGGCGCCGCGCAGCATGGCGTGGCGTGGCGTGGCGCGGCGTGGCGCCGCTCTCGTCCGCCCTCTACGGCGTTTCCTGGAATTTCGCAATATGAATTCACCGCGGGCGTCCTTTGCTACGCGTCGAGGGCCAAAGAGGTAGGCCGGGGCCTGCCAAGGGGAACTCAAGGGGAGCGGTGCACGCTGTGAAGCGGCGATTTTGAACGATGAGGCGTAAAAGGGGGACGCGTAAATAGAGGAAAGAAATGTTATTAGAGATTCCAAAGCCCCGGGTGAGATATTGGCTAAATCTAGTTTGGAGACAAATATTTAATCATATTTATTTATTGCTGGGATTGGGTTGGCAAATGAATGTCAGATTGTGTTGTCAACATTTTTATAAAGATTTACACGGTCGGACGTAAGTTACCGAATTACTGTATATATTTTTAAGGCATAAACAATTAAACATTTTCCCTAACAAGTCTTTCGATGATACGGACTAAAATGATTAGGAGGATACATGTACTATATTTTCAACTTTACACATACATAAATCAATTTAAAAATAGTTCTAGCAACTATTGAAACCGATGTAGTATTCATTTTCATTGGAAAAGGTAATAATATTGGTTTACCATTAATATTCCATTCATTCGCCTTCGAACGACTCTCAATAGATTTACTCTGACCTGCCTGAGTGTCATATTCTTGGAGTTTTCCAAAAAAGTGAACTGATTTGGCATTACGTTTTAAAATGCCCTTAAAGCATACATTTATAATTTCTATATTACATACAGCACCTTCTTGTTTATTTCGTTCAAAAAATAGTGATTTAAACAATGTACATCATTAAATGGGAATAACGGTATACTTCTGTCCTTTTAAATGTCGAGTTTTATTTAATGAAACAAATAATAAAATTCCAATTAATTCATTGTAACAGTAATTAGTAGTACCCACCAATCTTGATGATCATTCCGCATAATATGAAACCAATGGGAAAGGACAGATTCGCATTCAGACCTTTCCAATAAAATTCAAATGATGAACAGAGATGTATAAAGCAGAATCCCCTGCAGCGAAATACTAAATACACTGAAGGTGTACTTTACGGAGGAGCCCCATTCACGTCGTAAGTGCAATAAGATGTACAAGAAATTCTTTAGCATGTCGGAGTACTTTAATAGCAGGGCGCTTTCACGTGGAGAGGCCGAAGGTGTCTGGGAGGCAAAGCCCTCTGCAGCGCATCCGGCGCCGGCGCCGGCGCGGCGCGGCGCCCGCGGGCGTGGTGCGCGCAGAGGAGCGCAGCCTCCTCGCGAGAACGAACAGATAGTGGGCGAGTGGCAGAGGAGATACATTGAAATCGCATAGGCCGCCGCCCGCCGCGCTGGGGCGGGGCGGGGCGGGGCGGGGCGGGGCGGGGCGGGGCGGGGGCGGGACGGGACGGGACGGGGCGGGGCGGGACGGGGCGGGGCGGTGCGGGGCGGGGCGTGGCAAAGACGAGAGGGAAGCTGAAGCGGAGTGGGGGGTGGCCGAGGTGTGAGTGGCGTGGCGTGGTGTAGCGAGCCGGGGCGCAATGGGGCGTTGGCATGGCATGGCGGGGATGAGTGTGGCGTGGACGACTGTGGCGGGGGCGAGTGTGGTGGAGGCGAGTGTGGCGGGGCGAGTGTGGCGGAGACAAGTATGATGGGGACGAGTGTGGCGTGGAGGTGCGAGGATGCGAGGAGCGTGACGGGGAGGAGCGTGGCGGGGAGGAGTGTGGCGGGGAGGAGCGTGGCGGGGAGGAGCGTGGCGGGGAGGAGCGTGGCGGAGGAGCGTGGCGGAGGAGCCGTGGCGGAGAGAAGCGTGGTGGGGAGGAGCGTGGCGGAGGGGCGTGGCGGGGAAGAGCGTGGCGGGAGTGGAAGCGGTGGTGGGAGGAGCGTGGCGGGGAGGAGCGTGGCGGGTAGGAGCGTGGCGAGGAGGAGCGTGGCGGGGAGGAGCGTGGCGGGGAGGAGCGCGGTGAGGAGGAGCGTGGCGGGTAGAAGCGGGGCCGAGAGGTGCGTGGCGGAGAGGTGCGTGGCGGGGAAGGAGCGTGACGGGAACGGAACGTGGTGGCGGAGGAGTGTGGTGAGGAGCAACGTGGCGGGGAACGTGTGGCGAGGAGTTCCTTGCCGGGGCGGCGAGGAGGGAGGCTGGGCAAAACGTGGTGAAGAGGAGCGTGGTGGAGAGGGGTCTAGTCGTCAGAGAAGGGGTGGCTCTTAGCAGGGCCGGCTGGGGAGGAGGCAGAAGGGGCGGCGGTGCTGGCGGAAAAGGTCCCGGATGACTGGAGTGGCGGAAGCAGGCAGCGCAGAAAAGGAGAGACAGGAAACGCATCCAGCCAAAGGAGTCGAAGACGAATCCCGGAGAGGGTAGTGTAAGAACGGCAACAATGGAATTGACGAAATAGTACGGTAGTTGGGGATGATGGTAAAGAGTGGAGTGGTGGGAAGTTGAAACGGGAGAAATAACGTGTGTTCTATGTAGTTGGCTGTTAGAAACGCATATGTTTGTGTAAATCTTGGGAGAGTGGATGATGCAGAAGTTGAAGAGGTGCAGATGATGAAAATGAAGTATAGAAATGGAATAGTGAAGAGATACATGAAGCAAGTGACTTGAAGACGAGTAGAGAAGTGAGTGAAGGCGAAGAAGCGGAAGCATTCGAGCCGGCAGAGGCAGAAGGCACGGGGGGAGGAGGGCTGGAGTGGGCGGGGCGGGAGCGGAAGCGATGGTGGAAGGGCTGGTTGTTCTCGCCGCCGCCGCCTCCGCCGCCGGTTAAGATAATATTGGGAAGCGTCGGCGGCGGCGGCTGCTCCGGCCGACTTTAGCTCATTAGCAGTTAGGGCCTGCTCGGCGCGCGCTGCAGCCGGCGACGGGGGCGGGGGTGGGGGCGAGCGCGCGCTTGGGAGCGAGCCTCGGCGGCGGCAGGCGGGGAAGAGGCGCTAGGAGCAGCTTGCAGCCGCCGCCGCCCGCGCCGCCGCCGCCGCCGCCGTCTCAGCCCGGGCGCCCGGGCACCACTAGCCCCCTCCCCCTCCCTCTCTTCCTCCCCCCTGCCACTTGTTTCAACACGCTGTGCTCCGCCCTAGCTGTGTCTTCAGCGCGATTATATCGCTATTGCGATTAGGGAATTGTTGGCTTCACCCGCTCTGGGCATTCGATTCCGCATTGTTTTTTAATTAAATTTTCACTGGGTCGTTGTTTTTTTGGCGTGTTGTTTTTTTGTTGAAGGGTGAAATGCGTTTGTATTTATTATTTGTTGGTCGTGGGCAACCCCGAAATATATGTGGCTGTAAAGCTTTCTATTCGGGAGTTCACTAGATACTAAAACTAAATTTTTCATGTAGAAAATATGCGGGACTGTTTGTGCTAGAATGTTCAATTGGAATTTTACAACGCTCATCTATGAATATTTTGCTACGACCTTAATCCACCCGATTAGGGTTTCCACTTCGGTATTTTTGTTAAATATTACTGTAAATTAGATTATAACAATATAGATTTGACAATATAGATAACGAGATGTGGATTTATGGGGATGAAGTTGGGCAGAGGAAAATTTTAAACAAAATAAGGAAAACTGGGGTATTCCCAGAGAATTGGAAAGATGTTATTATGAAACTGAAACATAATGAAGGAAAGAGGATGTAATTGGCAATACAGACGGAACACACTGATATCATGCTTATATAATATATTCGGCGAGGTTCTAAAATACATGTTAATTATGGAGTCAGGTAGAAATTGATTAAAAAGAATCAGACAGTTTCGGGAAATGATAGGACGTCATTGACATCTGAAAATAAGATTTAAATTGTCTTAATAGCTGGGGGGGGGGGGCATCAAAGAGAAAGGTGGGAAACGCACATTAGTGTTCATTGATTTCAAATATGAATTTCTCGCGTATGACAGAGACAAATATTTGGAGATTGTGGATAAAACTAAGAGTTTGGATGAAAAGTTGATCGATTTATTTAGAAACAAGGAAAGGGTGCAGGAGAGGGTGGAGGATAATGATGGGTGAATTATAACGCATGGTTTTTTGATTGATTGATGTTTTCGTGTTTCCTGGCGCGTCAACGGCTTTGGTCATTAGTCCTGTTAGTGTAGTGCATGTTTTTTCGTCGGAGATGGCGGTGATCTTCCCCCGCTGGATGGCGAGATCCGGCGCCGACCTACCGTCGGCTAGTGGGGTTTCCCCCTAACCAGGACTCTCCCACCAGCGGGGCACCGCCCCAGCCGGGACAAGCTCTAACCTCCCGACCGATCTCCCGGAATATGTGGTAGTGTAGTGCATGTTAGTGTAAGTGTGTGTGTAAAGGGAGAGGATAGGACAAGGAAGAGGAAAAGATCGCGCGCAGTCCGTGGCCCCTTTGGTAGGGTACTGCTCCGGCATTCGCCTGGTGTTGATAGGAGAAACCACGGAAAACTACCGATCAGGGCAGCCGGCTGCTAGAATTCTCCTCCAAACAGCAGCTGAATTCGACTTAGCCGAAAAGCTAGTATCGAAAATCCTGCCGCCGTCAGGACTCGAACCTAGGACCTCCCGGTTAGAGGCGCTGCAGTGACATCAGTTGATGCACTGAGCCACCGCTACCGGTGTCACCGCTGCCACCGCCCCGTCACCACCATTGCCGTGTTCGCCGCCATTACCTTCGCCACTACCACTACATCCCCACCTCCGCCCCTGCCTTCACCTTCGCGCCCGCGCCGCGCCTGCCTTATCTCCCTGGCGCCCACAATAAAAATCGCTGGGGCGCCTCGTTACAAGGCCCGAACCGCTTGCGGGGTGGGAGGGGCGATGACGCGCCAATGGGGCGGGGGAGGGGCGAGGGTTCGCCCATGGTGGCACGGGGCGGCGCGATCAGACGCAGCGAGGCGGTGCAGGCGAGGCGAGGCAGCGTGGCGAGGCGGGGGGTGCGACGGGGCGGGAATTGGAGGGATGGGAGTGAAAAGAGGTGGAGAGGGGTCGAGTTTCACCGGGAAGGGATGACGTGCTGAGGAGCGAGGTGAGCCGAGCAGGGTGTGCTGAAACGGTGTACTGTCCGGGTAGGAACGAGGGCGACACGTGGTGAAGAGAGAATGGTTGTGTGGGATAGAGTCGACGGCGCCTAGGTGGAAATGTGGTATCTGAAGGCGGTGGAGGGGAAAACGCGAGCGCTGCGACGGTGCGGGCGGGGGAAAATGGGCTTGAGGCATAGGGCGTGGGGCATGGGACGTGGGGCATGGAGCATGGGGCGTGGGGCCTGGGGTGTGAGGTGCGGGGCGTGGGGCGTGGGGCGTGGGGCTTGAGGCGCGGGGCATGGGGCATGTGGCGTGGGGTGTGGGGCATGAGGCATCGGGCGTGGGGCGTGGGGCATGGGCGTTGGGGGGCATGGCGTGGGGCATGGGCGTGGGGCATGGACATGGGGCGTGGGGAGCATGGTGCATGGGCGTGGGGCTTGGGGCGTGGGGCATGGGGCACGTGGGCGTAGGGCGGGCGTGGGGCGTGGGGCTTGAGGCGCGGGGCATGTGGCGTGGGGTGTGGGGCATGGGGCTTCGGGCGTGGGGCGTGGGGCATGGGCGTGAGGCAAGGGGCATGTGGCGTGGGGCATGGGACGTGGGGCATGGGACATGGGGCGTGGGGCATTGTTGCGTGGGGCGTGGGGCTTGGGGCGTGGGGCATGGGGCATGGTGCGTAGGGCGTGAGGCGTGGGGCATGGGGCGTGGGGCATGGGGCGTGGGGCGGGGCGCGTGGGGGGAGGCATGACTTGGGGCATGGCGATTCGGCGTGAGGCCCTACTCTGGGCTTTGGGGCGTGAGGTATGGGCCGGGAGGCTGAAGCGTAGGGCATGTAGCGAGGGGCATGACGGCCGTAGGGGAGAATGGGAGCGTGGGGCGTGGGCGATGGGCGGGTGACAGGGTGCGGGGGCGTGAGGCGCAGGGCATGTGGCGGGGGGCGTGGTGGCAGTGCGGAAGCATGGGAACGTGGGGCGTGAGACGTGGGGCATGGGGCAATGGGCAGTGTGGCAGGGGGCGGGGGACGTGAGGCGTGGGGCGTAGAGCTTGGGGATTGGGGCTAGGGGTGTGGATCTTGGCGAGGTGGGCGCCTTGGGGGGGCGTGGGAGATGCGAGACCTCCGCGCCAATGGCGTCTGCAGCAGAGCGCCGCCCCACGAGAGAGAGCTAGGGGGTGTGGGTGGTGCTGCGCGACCGAGCGATTTCTCAAAACCAATTGATGCTCTCAAAAACGATTTTAGCGCTCGCGTAAACGAGTTTAGTAAAAGGGTGGGTGTGTAGTTGTCAGAGTAGTAATGTTGAGTGCACGTTCTGACGTAATATTTTATGAGTTATTCAGTAGTGCATCATGATACAAGTGTAATGGAAAATAACAAGGTTTCTTGCACATGTTGTTAAAAGCTCTTCTTGTGTGGGTGCATTAAATTTGTATTCATGAATACGAAATGTAAATAGCATATTGCCATTATATTAAATGACTGGTAGTTTTGAAAATGTTCTTAATAATAAATTTTCTTTGCTTCAACACCGTGTGATTTTCAATGAATTAGGCACATAAAATAAGAATTGTGTTATGCTTCAGGAATCAATTTCCTGAATAATATTTCAATACTTTCTGGGGTTATTTCTATTTACTTTATTTCTATATATTTCTTCACATTTTGATTCTAGTATTTACAGATACATTCTCTATCCCGATTTCGACTCAGTTCCAGCTATGGCGATTAAGACTTTATAGTTGTAACTGCGCAGTCCTGCACAACACGCAACGCAACGAGCTACGTTCCAAGTGTGAGGTTACTAGGATTTGCGGAAAGCTGTTGCAGACCGCCACATCTTTATTCATTTCATAACAATCAATTAAATAACCGTTGTAATGTATTGCAACCCATTAACTCTCGAAGAAAGAAGGTAGACACACTTACTAAAGGAAGAATTCACTGGTCTGATTGAATTATAGACTTAATGATTCCGGGCGCGTTAACTACTGAAGTCATTAGTCCCGTAAGAATAGTGATGTTTTTCTTCAGGAGGTGGTGGTGATCTTCGCTCACTGGCTGGCTAGATCCGGCGTCGACGTACTGTCGACCAGCGGGGTTTTATCCAACCAGGTATCTCCCACCAGCTGGGCACCGCCCCAGCCGGGACAAGTTGTAAGTCCCCTACCGATCTCTCGGAATATGTGGTAGTGTAGTGCATGTTAGTGTAAGTTTGTGTGTGTAAGAGGGGAGGATACAACAAGGAAGAGGAAGGAAAGATCGCGCGCGGTCCGTGGTCCGTTTCTTAGGGTATTGCTCCAGCATTCGCCTTCGTTGATGGGGGAAACCACGGAAAACTACCGATCAGAGCAGCCAGCTAGAATTTTTCTCCAGACACCGATGGAACTCGTGAGATCCGTTACTACCGTGAGGTCCTAGGTTCGAGTTCCGACGGCGGCAGGATTTTCGACACTAGCTTTTTAGCTAGGTGAAATTCAACCGCTGTCTGATGGAGAATTCTAGCGGCCGGTCGGTCTGATTGGTAGTTTTCCGTGGTTTCTCCCATCAAAGAAGGTGAATACCGGAACAGTACCCTAACAAACGGGCCGCGGACCGCGCGCCATCTTTCCTTCCTCTTCCTTTGTCCTACCCCTGCCCCTTACACACACTTACTCTAACATGTACTACACTGTCCCTTATGGTGGGAGACCGGTTGGGAATTGAGAACTTGTCCCGTTTGGAGCGGTGCCTCGCTGGTGGGAGGTACCTAGTTAGGGAAAACCCCGCTAGTCGACTGTAGTTCGGCGCCGGGTCTCGCCATTCAGTGGGGAATAATCACCGCCATCTCCCGATGAAAACATGCACTACACTTACATAAGTAGTGACCTCTGTAGTTAACGCGGAGAATAATTAATCAATCAATGCAATTGTCGTGCCAGAAAACACGAAATAATAAAATAATCGGATCCCACGAGCAGACGAAGCACGAGAGGCCGGTCGATGAAAGTGGGAAGCGAGGCGAAGCGAGGCGAAGCGAGGCGAAGCGAGGCGAAGCGAGGCGAAGCGAGGCGAAGCGAGGCGAAGCGAGGCGAAGCGAGGCGAAGCGAGGCGAAGCGAGGCGAAGCGAGGCGAAGCGAGGCGAAGCGAGGCGAAGCGAGGCGAAGCGAGGCGAAGCGGGGCGAAGCGAGGCGAAGCGAGGCGAAGCGAGGCGAAGCGAGGCGAAGCGAGGCGAAGCGAGGCGAAGCGAGGCGAAGCGAGGCGAAGCGAGGCGAAGCGAGGCGAAGCGAGACGATGCGAGACGATGCGAGGCGAAGCGAGGCGAAGCGAGGCGAAGTGAGACGAGGCGAGGCGGAGCGAGGCGAAGCGAGGTGCCGCTGTGGCACATCGGTCGTGGGACTCCGCATGGATTTGGGAGTGCTCGTCGACGAGTGGAAGGACGGGCGCAGGGAAACGATGCCAATCGACGCACTCGTCCGGGGACCTCAATGTGCCACGCCCCTTACCCCCCCCCCTTTCGCATCCCCGCCGGGCGTGTCTCGCGTGCACTTCATTGAGTGTCTGCAGGCAAAGCAGCGTTGGAAGCACGGGATGGAGTCGAGCAAGTGACTGGAAGCTCACGGGGACGTTATTGATTACTAGGGGGCGGATTTTGATGACCTAAAATATTGGCAAAAATGATCAATAAAATACTATTAAAATATTTTTAAAATGCTCTAAAATCAAAGAAAACTGACGTAAATATTTTTATCAAAACCAGTTCAGATGAACAACTGAAGCTCTTGAAAGTTACTGAAGTAATCGAGGCTTCCTCTAATAGTTGAAGGGCACTCAGCTTGCAACTTTTGGTGTGGAGTTTTCTTTACGAGGAAATCTGTCTTCGGGTATCCCGAAATCGGCCAAACCCACGATGGCGCTGACAGCTGTCACAAGCCGAAGTTCTGACACCCACCATTTCTGAGTCAACAAATCGAATAGGCTATTCAGAAATTCTGTGGAGAAAATTTGTTGCATCTTGTAAATATTACTTGAATAAAGTATCATTAAAATTATATTACAACCAAGAAATCAGCAAAAATGTATTAACAATTACGCAAAAAGTCGTAAAAATTATTTACTAGTCGAAATTGACGTAAAATGAAAAAAAAGGCATATACAGTGGGCCATTTCCATTTGTCATAATATAAAATTAATTTCAATACTAAACGGCATTGATATAAAGTGAAAAGAAAAAAATGACATTTCATTAAAATGCGTCCCCTATGGATTACCCACGACAGTGGGGGGAGATCTTTAAAGAGAAAGTAGCTCTCTTTCAATGGTAGTGTTACATATTTTTCAGATACATTTGTTGCGTGATTTCTGTAAATGGAATGCTTGACTGTTTTATTGGTGGGAAGCTAAGATTAATTCTCCCTTGATGGTTTATTGAACGACATGTCATGTTCAATTGAAATATATAGAAATACTCTCAGCGCGGTCCATTCTTTGTTACATTTTGCAGAGATATTTGAAATTAATGAACGTACAAAGATTGAATGAAAAGTAATGTCTCCACCATTGTAACTCCTCAAGAAATACCATCGCTGGTTTGTGAAAGGTACTGGATTGTTCAGTAGACTCCCTTCTTCACTTTTAGTTGACGGAAGGCCTTAGCACTGAAAGGTTGTGTTATTAAAGTGTGAAGTATGGAACCTTGCCCAGAAAGTCGGTCAATGCGTTTAAAGTAACGTGCTGTCATTGAATTCTTGACAAGAGAGGGTGTCACATTAAAAGAGATTCATCAGAGAATGCAAGCTGTTTATGGACATTGTGATGATGTGAGAAATGTTCGTCGTTGGGTGAGTAAGATTAAAGATGTTGAGATGGGAACAGCTGACTTGCATGGCAAGAGTAAAGTTGGACGTCATGTGACAGCAATCACCGAGTTTAATAAGCAAAATTCTTCAAACTGAAGAATACAATCAGAATGATTGCTTAACTCAGAGAAGAACGGCAAGCTTCATCAGTATTTCACAAGAACTTGTGAGCCCCATTGTGGGTCACCCAAACAAACTACATTAAGTAAATAAAATGGATCCCATTACAAAATATAATGTAATACTATATCAGGATATGAATGCAAGATACGACATTCACTAGAGATATCACGGGTATATTTTTAAGGTAGCTCTGTACCTGAAATATAAATTTCTAGAATATGTAAGCCACAATTTAAAGAGTTCAAAGGAGTGGAGTTAGGGTTAGAATCAACACATAAAGATGCAGTAAAAAACTGTAATATAAATAACTGTAATATGTAATTAATTAAGTAATTATGTTAAACTGTAATATGTACAGATTAGCTAAATACAGAAATACAATGATAAACAAATATACTTAAAACTAAAGATTAAGACCAACCTGAATCAATACAATGCCGATGGCAAGCCTTTGTATACATCAATACAATAACATCAATGCTGTCAGCTCGGAGTCTTGTTACGAACTGCCTCTCACGCGCGTGTCGACAAGCGACAGGGCGAGCAAGACATGATTACCAACCTAGCCAAGCTTGATTATCCACAGGCTTACAAATATATTTTCAATTTAATTATTAATGTGCTTTTATGTTGGTTTCATATACAAATAAACGAAAAAAATATTGAAAACTACTAATTTATGAAAAACAATGTAAGGTTTAACGAAAAACGCAATTCAGCGGGAAATATTTCATATAATTACATTTTAGTTTTGTGTGATATTTATAACTTTCCGTTCTATGATACGAACCTAAATCAGTTAAATATTTAAATATTTACATTATTTTATCAATTTTAATCATTTATCAATCCATTTTTTAAATTTGTGAAGAGATTTCTGAGCCCTACAGGAAAAAGTTAAAATAGTGCATAAACAGGTCAGATTGATTGTCTAGAGAAAACAATAATCAACAATTTACCAAAAGAATCATTTAACTATGTCAAATACTTTTGAAGATATGGTTTAACTGTCAGTTTGCAACTGAAAATTTTTTTTATGAAAAAGATCGTTTATATCTTCATTACAATGGACCATGCCCATATACATGAGAAAAGAAAACCTAAGATATCTCAACAACGAAAGGTGTTAAAAAAAAGTAAAAATCAGATTGAAACATTTAAAGGAAAATAAATCGAAGTATAATAATTGATATAAGTTAAAAAATATAAAAACTTCATGATTTTTCTCCATTTTCAGGTTTACCTTACAAAACTAAGTGTGAAGTGGAACGTGATATTTTAAAAAAACGCGAATCTACAGTAATGACGAAAATAAATTTAACGTTCTTTCAAATGGAAAACATTAATATTTTTAAAAACAATGTTTTTATATCATGTCGTTGAAAATAGTGTAGATTTTTATGATTATTTATAATTATTTGTCTTTGTGATTATGTTATTTTCTTATAAAACGTATATTTATAATATTCTGTTTAATCTAGTTTTGACAGAATTAATAATTTGATTTATGTTCAAAACCGGTATTTGTTTCCATTAATTCCTCGAGTGCAAATCATCAGGCATAAAGAAAATAAAGTTGACGTGACTTTTTTATTCCAGTTAATTTTAATTCCTATCATGTATGTTATTTACTTCGTAAAATGAAACATTCATATACTCTCAGAGTGATCTCGCTCTGTTATTTAACCATGGCATTTTGAATATTATTCTCGTCGTTTCTCCTAACAATTTTCAATTCATTACCTCACAAAGCAAAACTCAGATCTGTATTATTAATAATTATGAGCATCACATTTCTCTAAATCTAATGATTTCGAAACAAACTAAATTATTTAATTAGATGGAACAGTGAGGTTGGCGAAGTCAGGCTTTGTAGAACAACGAAGTGAAGTCATTTCCCAGCAACCTGAACCGAAGACGACTCTCTAATTCCAAGGCTTCTTCTCACCGGAGCTATTCAACTCCCGCTCTGAATACAACTTCGTTTCGTGAATAGCGAAGCTAAAAATAGAGCGCCCTCTTCTCTGCGGGGGTGGGGAGAGGTAAATGCGTGAAGTCCCCGCGTCAGGAGTCAGCCTCCGTGTCCATTCCGTGGCTATTCAACGCGACGTTTCATCGCAGGCGGTGCCTCGCAGTGCATTATCTGCTCGTGATTAGGAGGAAGACAAGTCGCCGAGAAGCCAAAGACGCCGAGGAGGATTTTGGGCCTCGTGTATCCTCGCGCTAACGAGGGTCGCGGGGACAGCTGCGCAGCGCTCGCCGCAGGGCGACTGAGCTCAAGGCAGGAATGCGCGTTGGCCGCAGTGGAGGCGGAGGCGCACGGATGAGGGGGAGGGGGATAGACAACGGACGACGGGTGAAGAGGACGGATTACGATGTTGAATTAGGAGGACGAGTGAGGATGACGGGTGAGGATGACGGGTGAGGATGACGGGTGAGGAGGACGGGTGAGGAGGACGGGTGAGGAGGACGGGTGAGGACGGGTGAGGAGGACGGGTGAGGAGGACGGGTGAGGAGGACGGGTGAGGAGGACGGGTGAGGAGGACGGGTGAGGAGGACGGGTGAGGAGGACGGGTGAGGAGGAGGATGGGTGAGGAGGATGGGTGAGGAGGAGGACAGGTGAGGAGGGGGACGGATGAGGAGGACGGGTGAGGAGGATGGGCAAGGATGGACTTGGAGGACGGGCGAGAAGGACGGATGAAGGAGGACGGGCAAGGAGGACGGACGGATGAGGGCGGACGGATGAGGGCGGACGGATGAGGGCGGACGGATGAGGGCGGACGGATGAGGGTGAGTGAGTGAGTGAGTGAGGGCGGACGGATGAGGGCGGACCGATGAGGGCGGACGGATGAGGGTAGATAAAGGTGCACCGATAGTGATAGGGGTGAGGGAAGGGTTGTATCTGAGGTTGTTGCGGTAGGTCTTTGGGGTGATGGATTGCTGGTAAGGTTCCTGGCATGTGAGGTTTAGCGTGTCATGGTGAGGACCTCTGGAGAAGGCAAGAATTATTCATTGAATACATGTATTAGGGGTTACTTTCATAGAATTATGTTTGGCTATTAGAGTAAAGAGAAGATGAACTGGTTGAAAGTTAGATCTGTTAACGTAGTGACTATTGGAGAACTAGTGTGTTGATGAAGGAAACAAGGAATCGGCGTTACCTACAAAAGCTTGTTCTTAGCCTGGAAGAAAAAGAAATGTGATTTGTGAATATAAAAAAAAATATTGAAAAATTATGGAATACTGAAAACGTGTGCGAAAATGTGAAAGGCAGGGATAAACATTACTTTAAAATGAGATGTGACACATGTGAGAGCAAAGAATATAAAAATCCAGAACATCTGAGCAGCATTCGTTAACATAAATGTGGGTATTGGAACACCCAATGTGGTATCTCTCGACTGGGACTGTTTAGATCCAAACGCGACAGGTCACAGCGCCCGCCGCGTAAGGCTTCAGAGCCTTGGGAGGATGGGAGTCCTCACATGGGAGGACGTGATGCTGGTATTTCGTGTGACGTTGGAAGTGGAAATCTCGGTAATGACGATAGTGAAGGAGAAAACGATGAGATGCTGGAGGTGATGGTGAGGATGAGGCTGGTGGTGGTTGATAGCGGCGCAGAATCCGACTGCAACGGCACACGTCAGATCAGCGAACGCGGCGCTGCCCCTGGTGGCCTGTGAGGTCGCGGTGGGCGGCGGGGAAGGGGGTGAGGGTAGCGGGGTGAGGGTCGGCGGAGGGGGCGGGGCAGGTGGTGGCCCCGGCGCCTCATTAGAGCCCGCAGAGCCGCGTGGCGCGGCCGCCGTTATTGTCAATACGCGCAATTGAATCTTACGCTTTGACGGGCGGCGGGGCGCGAGCCGCCAGCGGGCATCGCTGTAACGAGCCCCCGCCACCACCTCCATCGTCGCCAACACTGTGCGGGCGCCCGCGCACGTCACCATCACAGCCACCGCCGTTCTCCATCATAGCCAACATCCCCTCATTGAAACCTCTCCACCAACGCTATCAAAACCACGCGCGCCCCGCCGCCAACACCACGGGCTCTGTTAACACTTTCACCTTCATCATCCTCGCCGCTGTAGCCACTACTGGGGCAACGCTACGCCCGTGCCATCCTGCCATTCACCGCCGCTGTAACGAACATCCCCCATCATCACCGCTGCCACCGGCACCGCCGCCGTCACAGCCACGGCTCCGGCCCGCGCCGCCGCCGCGGTGTCGGCTGCCAATTACCCTAACGACCGGCCGCCGACACGCGACACGTGTCCGCGTTCCCGCCGCCGCTCGTTCCCCGCCCCGCCCCGCCCCGCCCCCTGGCAGCGGTGGGCGGCGCGGGCGTGGCGGTGCGCGGCCGGGGCGGGCCGACGCGGCGCGTAAATCCAGGGCCGCTGTCGCCGGCGGAGACGCGCACAAATCTTGGAGCTGTCGCCCGCAGGCGCTCGCCCGCGAGTCCGCCCCCGCCCACGCCTCCGCCCACGCTCGCTCCATCGCCCGCACCCAGTCCGACGCCCCGCCCGCACCCCAGCCCACGCCTCCAACCCTTCTTGCTCTCTCGCTCGCGCCCCGTCCTGCGCGCACCTCGCCCGTGCCCTAGTCCCCACCCCGGCTTGCTCTCTTGCCCGCGCCCAGCCCGCGTCTCACCCACGATCCCTGCCTGTACCCCGCCCGCGAACCTGCCCCGTCCCCGCCTGCACCCGCGCTCGCATCCCCGCCGACGCCCCCGCCCAGGCATGCACCCCGCGAGAGTTTCCGGCCGCCACCTCCCCCGCCAGAGTCTGCGTCCCTGCCCGTCCCAAAGTGAGCTCCCCCCGCCGTCGCCCACCGCCCCCACCGTCGCACAGGCCCCGGCTCGAGCCCCGGCGGGAGCAGCGGTCACCCCGCCCCGCGCCCCCACCCCCGCGCCTCGCGACACGTCGCCGCCCGCACTGCGTCCGCAGGGAGCGCGCCGTGTTTGCGGCTTTGCGGATCGGCAGCGCCTCCCGAACGGGGCGACGCCCCTCCGCATGCTCCAGCACGGGCCTCCTCAAATCAGCCTTCTCGGGGAACTACGGATCTTTGTCCTTCAGTTCGAAGTTCCATTCTTTTCTGTCTTCCGCGGGGAAAATGTAGAATTACTTCTTTTCCATACGACGTTTAATTAAATATGTATTATAAACTTCATTCAAAAATATACTTTTATTTACTTATCCTATTGTATTTGTAGTCTCTCATAATAAAGGCATATCCAAGAGAATTTTATTGTTTCTTATTTTATAGTCTGTTATTACGTTTGTCGCATGATATTTTCAAACATGTTCCTAATCCTTATTGTTAACTTAACAGCACGTGGGAAATCAACAATGTTTGAAAATAACTAGAACCTCAAAAGACAGAAAATGTAGATGTGTTTTAGGTGAGTTATGAAGACTGAACGTTGATCAGCAAACATGATTAGTTGATGTTATGTGTGTTACTTTCCGGGTGTTAGTGTCTTGCTTTGGTTGATGGCTTCATTTCCATACAAGAAAAAAGTTCAAGAAAACATGTTTGTTTGTATACTATCAATGTTACGTCTGAATTACCTGATTATTCTTTGGAGGTCTCTGTCAGCTCATCAAAATGGCGGGGTAAAAATCCAGAGCAACAAATTTGAATGAGATCGTCATGCAGCAAGGAATAAAATGCGTAATTGTAAATGAAATTAAATGTATGCACTTTCAAAAACTTAATGAACAAAATTTAATTATTAGTATTAAGAAATACCTCGTCTCGCGCTGGTTTATCTATTTGAGAAACCCTCCCTATTTTTTTTTATATTTAGTTTGTGAAATACTCGTATTTTACTGACTACTCATTTTCATTGCCTGATTACTATTGCATTTATCACTGTTATGATGAATAATGCATTAAACTATTTAATTTCTTTTAGTTTACCCTGCTATGCTCTCCCAATATTCAATCGTAACTATTGTAATTTTTACTTTGATTTGTTCGTAGAATTCGATATATAATGCGTTCCTTTTCACCTTTTTATATGTAGACTGCAACTCTGTAAAGAATCGCGATTCCTGGAAGATCTGCTGGGTTAAACCTGTTATTGAACTGATGGCAACTACTATAAATTATCAGACTTTACTTTTCTTTCAACAAAGAGAACTTCACATTTATTCTGATATTACTACAACTTTATATTGAGCTCTTTAATGATATGAATAAATTTTCCTCTATACAACTTAAAAAAACTCCGTACGGGTTCCTTAATCAAGTTCGTAAGCTTCGTGTCCCAACTTCTCGGGTTCATAGGAATATCCTTGGGATGTCCTTGTTGATGTCTCTCTAATCGTCATGTATTCTAACACCGGTGAGATTTACCACTGTCCCCAGAATGATCTAGCTTATTAAATACTAGCTGACCCGGCAAACTCTGTTCCGCCTTAACAGCCGGTCCCATCTTTTTCTCGAGTCGCACTCACTGTGAGAAACTGTACTATCCTTGTTGCACTGCGTACGTGCAAAAACGTGCGTTCTCACACAGGAACGCTGTCGAACGGGATAAACAGTATCCTATGTCCGTCTCCTGGCTCTAAGCTTCCTGCTCACCAAATTGGTACTGCCGTTCTTGAGTTATAAATAGTGTAACTAACACGACTTTTATATAGATATAACGGCAAACGAAAGGCGGCTATCATTACCGCCTTCTGTTATCAGTGTGGCGTTACAACAATGGGTTACAACAGGCAACAATGTCCGCTAACATGCGAAATCACGCGAAAACGTGCGAAAACGTGCGAAAACGTGCAAAAACGTGCGTTCTCACACAGGAACGCTGTCGAACTGGATAAACAGTAGCCTATGTCCGTCTCCTGGCTCTAAGCTTCCTGCTCACCAATTTTCAGCCAAATCGGTACAGCCGTTCTTGAGTTATAAATAGTGTAACTAACACGACTTTCTTTTATATATATAGATATTCTCATCTGATTCAATACATATACTTAATGTAATTCTCGAACGCGACTTGCCCTGCCTGTGCTTCGGATGAGGCACCTAATCGCGACTATGTATATGGTGACAATTATGCGCATCTACGGCTCAATTCTAATATAATTTCCTTCGACATGGAATCTATTTTCATTTAAAGTACCGGTTATAAATTACACTACAAGTTAAACTGATACCCCTGCATTCTAGCTTATGCAATACAAAAATCGCCCAATTAATTGTAAGTTCCCGTTTCCCTATCATTACATTATTACCCAGCCTTGATTGAAATAATATTCGTACCGTCCGGGTCAGTTGCTGACCAGAGAGTGATTATTTAGACCGTCCTTCAGAACCCCGACTTTCAAAGCCGCCTTGCCATTTTCTGCATATCATGTCCCGGGTCCATGTTTTGCAAAAGAACAGCGCTCCCACATCAAGTATGCAATCCTATACTTGTTGGTCGTTTGTCTTAACAACGCGTATTCTTCGACTTTCAACTTCCCGTATGCATACAACCCCATCGTAACTACAATTCTTGATGCCGATTTTCCTGTACAAAATTTAGTGGGGTTTTCTGGATTATCACAGTATCCATGAACGTATTGTTACATACAATGGTGGGAAATACACGTATTATTATTAATGATAATTACGTTTCTTATTGCCACACGCTAGGAAGTTGAAGTTATATGAACATGAATGACAAAAAACAGAACGAAGCTTAATTTTAAAAACAATGGTTCAACATGCATTATTCATTACCACTGCTAATCACGTGTCTTGCTGACACGCTAGCAATGTTGACGTTTTACATGAAATGTTTTATATGAAATGTACCTTACAAATTCTACCCAAATTTTGTATAAACAACCTGGTTTCTTGTGCGTAACATTGCATGACTTCAACAAATGAAGAAGTTAGAAAATGATGTTCGCTCGGGACCATAAGTTCTTGTAAGACGAAAAAGAACCACAAATGTTTTTAGTTGAATGCGCTTTTCCTCGTGAAGGAATGTTTGAAAACATAAATTGAATTGCGCCGAGTCTTGTTAACTTCGTATTTCGCTACATGGCGTGGCTCGTCACGACCGGGAACGGGAGAAAACAAGACTGATGTTACTTGATGGATTAACGTGTGTACGAGAGCATGGGATCCAACCGACTGAGTGACCACAGCCAATACAAACCGTCGCTGCCACCGCCTCCAGCGATGCCTCGCAGTGATGCATGGTTGTTGCAATGTTGCCATCCCGAATCTCTTGCGCTCGAAAGGCGCTTGGCAACAATCAATACTCATTGAAAGTTTCTAGAACATTCTTTCGTAATAAAGCGTAGTATTTTGAAGATAATTTACTTCAATGAAACCTGTTCATCAGCCTCATGACATTATTATTTGCATTCACTTGCAACGAATTGTAAATAAGTAATTATTGGGAATCTACCAGGTTTAGTAGATTTGGAAAATAACAAAATATAGGTGTCTCAAAAGAGGAAGAAAGCTTGTCTTATGCGTTAGAATGTACATTGATAAGAACGAAAGAAAGCGTGCGCAGATGATTTTCTCTCCCATAGTCACATACAGATTTTTACTGTTTTTGGCTAAATAAATATATATAAATATATATAATATACGATTCTGCCTCATCGCTAATGATATAAGACACCATAAAAATGAAAAAGGTAATAGAAATAGAATTAAAAGAAAGTAATGTTCTGTGAACGAGTCTTTAGGGTGATTTAATATGAGTATTAAACGTTTTCAATTAGATGTGTGAATGAAACCCTCTCGGATTAATGTGACTATCCATGGTTATACGCTTAAATGTGAACATATTAAGGGATTTGTGAAAATGTGAATTGTCACTAAAAGAACTACTAATAGCAAAGGGTGCTCAATTGCTAATAATACGTAAAAGCTGCGAAACTAAATCAGGGCTACGTGAATCATAGATAGGAGACTGAGAAAGCCACGTTACTGGTCAAAGCATTTAAGGTCTCCAGGTTGTGAATAGTGAATGGTGTAGGGCAAAGAAACCAGCAAGATGAGTATTTCTGAGTGGGAAAATCAATAGGGGAAATGGAGGAGTATCTAATGTACTCTTCGATTTCTACGTTGTCCTGTAGTTGCTTTAAATATATTCCGTTCCTGAAAATGAAACGTAAGTTTGAAGGTGTTCATGCGAGCATGAACATTCATGCGAGCTCTGACAGTGATGAATGACACGTACGACAGAATAAGTATATTTTTTCCGACCACTGATCGCTTCATAATAGATTTCACGATCACCACCATTGTTTACAGCAGCCATTTATTGCTATTTTGGCTACTGTTAAGAACATTTTCATAGTTTCATCAAAATTCTTGAGTTAAATCCCTAAATTCGTTTCATGAAACTCAATGGGTAATTAGCATTCATCTTACAAATAAATTATGGTTTAAAATGGCATATTTTCATGTTTACTTTTACTCAACATTTCCAAACCACATTTCCACACCACTTCTTCTATAAGTGGCTACTTGAAAATTGCATAATTTTGCTACATTTCAGATATTCTTCTCATCAATGGCTAATCATTATTCTACCTCCTGAACGTATTCGAAAACAGAAAGGCGGATGTGTCATGTTATAGGGCTCTTGTGGAAATACCAATTGAATCACAAGTTTACAGTTTGTGTAAATATAAAAGAGGAAAAAGAAATAAATTATGGTTTCAACACTTCACACGTTCACAATGCTTACGTTTCACGTTCTATAAGTTTCAAGATAGCGTCAAACCACGCAATTTTAATTTTTCGATTTTTGTGACTCTGGCGAATACTAACGCAGTTACCAATACTGTTGTTGTTTCCCTAATTCTCTTAACTTCAATAAATCTATTAAAATTTCTCACATACAAAACAAAACGCATACAAAACCAAACATTCTCGCATACAAAAGTATTGATTATTGACGTCTCGAATGGAAGTATCCTCCCTCTCCTATAACACTTAGTACTAAGCTTTCTAAGTTGTGGTTCATATTCAATCTTGTAGAGGGCTTATTTCGCTACGTAAGAAAATAAAATAAAAATGTCGTCTTAAACTGAATTCGCGAAAAAGGTATACACTTTCTTTGATTTTTTCAAATTCGCCCATGCATCCGTGTAAAAATGACAATTAAAAGAAAAAGATGAGAAATATAGTCAAATATTTTTTCTCTATTTTACCCACCAAATGTAGGTGGTTAGATCTGGTAGAATTGGAACCGCAGTCTCGGAAGTAGGATATTGGTTGCCTTACCACTGATAGATGGATCTTCCCAACCAGAGGAGCAATACGGATGGTATGTGAGTAAGCGGCAGACAATTATGATAGAAAGTGTTGACTGTGGCTGGGCACAAAACTCAACTTAGTGAATGAATCATACGAATTGGCTAAAAGAGATAGTTGGACGAGTTCATTGATGGAACGGGGTGCTGAGCGGCAAGACGAGTAAGATAGCTTAGAGAGAGCGACTGGACGATGAAACGGTTTGGTCCGCTCTTTGAGAGAGAGTACGTGAATTTTTGTTTACAGGGGGCAGCTAAAACGTGTGATTGGGCGAGGAGGTAGACGGGGGTAGCTGGGTGAGAGTGTTGCATGAAGTGAGCGCGTGGGAATGCGGGGTGAGCCGGTCGGGCGGGGCGCGGCCGGTGGGTGGCGGCGGCGGCGGCGGAGCGTCGCCGGCAGAGCGCGGGTCGATGCCATGACGTCACTGGGCCCCGCCGTCACCGCCGCCGCCGCCGAGTTTTGTTCGCTCGCTTCCGGCGCGCTGGCCGCCGGAAACGCCGGCCGCGACGCGATACCAGCGCAGCGACGCAGCAGCAGCAGCAAGGGATGGATGAGGAGGCGAATGGGGGTAGTGATGGTGGGAGCGGCAATGTTGCTTTTAGAGGATGCGGCCATGGCGGGGGTGAGGTGGTGGTGATAGTTGCAGTGGCGTTGGTGGCGCCGGCGGTTGTGGTGGGTGAGTAGATGGCTGTGGGGGTGGATAAGGTGATGATGGTAGTGGGAGTGCGTATGGTGGTGGATTGCAGCACTGGCAACTGCAGTGGCGTAAATAAGGTAGTGGCGGTGGTGACGGTGGCGGCAACGGAAACGGTGACGGGGGCGGTGAAGCGAGGTGGTGAATCACAAATGAGCAAGCTTCGAGGGTGCCAGCGAGGGCGGTGACGCGGGCGGTGACCCGGGTGGTGGCGCGGGCGGTGGCGCTGGCGGTGGCGCGGCCGGTGGCGCGGCTGGTGGCGCGGGCGGTGACACGGGCGGTGACGCGGGCGGTGACGCGGACGGTGACGCGGGCGGTGACGCGGGCGGTGACGCGGGCGGTGACGCGGGCGGTGACGCGGGCGGTGACGCGGGCGGTGACGCGGGCGGTGACGCGGGCGGTGACGCGGGCGGTGACGCGGGCGGTGACGCGGGCGGTGACGCGGGCGGTGACGCGGGCGGTGACGTGGGCGTACGCGGGCGTTGGGCGGGCGTTGACGCGGGACGCGTGACGCAGGTGAGTGACGCGGGCGGTGGCGCGGGCGGTGACGCGGGCGTGACATGGCGATGACGCGGGCGGTGGCGCGGGCGGTGACGCGGGCGACGCGGACGCGGGCGGCGGACACGCGGGCGGTGGCGCGGCGCGCGCGCGGGGACGCGGGCGGGGCGGGCGGTGACGCGGGCGGTGACGCGGGCGTTGACGCGGGCGTTGACGCGGGCGTTGACGCGGGCGTTGACGGACGTTGACGCGGCGCGGTGACGCGGGCGGTGACGCGGCATTGGCGCGGGCGGTGGCGTGGGGCGGTGACGCGGGCGGTGACGCGGCGGTGACGCGGGCGGTGGCGCGGGCGGTGGCGCGGGCGCTGGCGCGGGCGGTGACGCGGCGGTGACGCAGGCGGTGACGCGGGCGGTGACGCGGGCGGTGACGCGGGCGTGGACGCGGGCGGACGCGGGCGTTGACGCGGGCGTGACGCGGGCGGTGACGCGGGCGGTGACGCGGGTGGTGACGCGGGCGGTGGCGCGGGCGGTGGCGCGGGCGGTGACGCGGGCGGTGACGCGGGCGGTGACGCGGGCGGTGACACGGGCGGTGGCGCGGGCGGTGGCGCGGGCGGTGGCGCGGGCGGTGGCGCGGGCGGAGGCGCGGGCGGTGACGCGGGCGGTGACGCAGTGGTGACGCGGGCGGTGGCGAAGGCGGTGACGCGGGCGGTGTCGAGGACTGCAACAAGAACGGTGACACGGGCGGTACACGGACAGCGACATGGTTGGTGGTGAGGACGGTGGCGGGTATAGTGGCGGGGCGGTGGGCGAGATGGAGGAACACTAGCCCCCAGCCTTGGTCGTGATGTCAGGCGCCGGAGAGCGGCAGGAAACGACCACCGACGACATGGCGCTGAGTTGAGTAAACGCCGATCTCTGCCTCGGGACTGGAGCACAAGTTGGTCCGCTGCGGGCGCCGGACGGACAACGGCTCATGTGTGTCAGCAGAAAACAACGCAAGCGCAGTTAGTCTGACCACAATGCGCTAGTGAGATAATCTTTTTTTGTATTTGTTTTTTTGTTACAGTACGTCCGAATATAGGAAAATATCCGGATTGAGATGTTGAGATTTAGAAACTCTACAAGACACTCTCTCCTATCTTACTCAACAATAATCTCAAAACATTCAGTTTGCCTCTCTGGAAATAAAATGGAATATTTCTATTATCTTGCAAATATCTTGAACATCTACGAATTTTTAAAGTACGTAAAACATTATTTCATTCGAAGATTTTTCTTATAGTACTTAGTTCTGAGTCATATCAAAATAACCCATTAATGTCAAATGTGTTCGTGCTCTTGAGAAAAAAATACGAATTCATTCTTAACGAAAGGAACATTTAAATCTAACATATATTAATATTATTATATTAATATCCCTGAAGCTATCTATGAGTATTACCAATACTGTGAATTCAGTGACATCAGTAAACGTTGTTTGTTTAATAAAAAATACAACAAGAAAGTAACAACCAATTTGCATTGTTGCACCCCAACCCTGTTCTAGAAGTACGAGATCAAAATCTAAATTTCAGTTGCCGAAAATACAGTTTGGAAGACAGAGTCTTGATTAACACAAAATTATGAAAATATGCCACTGCATCATAGTTTCTCCCTCAAAGCAAGATTGCAGCCTTAGGTAGAACCATAAATCTTTCTCACTTCTCCCGACAATTTCATAACAGTCATTTGAAGCAAAGCGCGGCGAAACTTGCCGGAACGAGACACCGCACCCTCTTACCCAGTTGTCGCTTAACAAGCGCGGAACACGCGATAGGGGAGAAACGCCCGCCGGGAGCCGGTCTCATATTTTTGGGCGCTGCGCGGACGGTTTATTGGACCATAGGGTCCGCGTAAACGAAGCACGACGAAGCGGCCACCTGCGGCGACGGGGCCGTCGCCGGGCAACGCGGCGTCGCCATGGCGACGCGGAGGTTGCAGAGGGGAGGCGGACGCGAGAGCCGTAAGCGTAGGCTAATTGCGCGTAAGACTCCGCGCGCCTCTCGCGTCAACTCTCTCGGCTACCGCTCCGCCCCCCCCTGGCGCGCCACGCCACGCCACACCCCGTCCCTCCACGGCCCGCCCCGCACCGCGCCTCCACGATCCACCCCGCCCGGCCCCACCCTTCCCCAACCTACCCCGCCCCTCCCCGCTCTGCCCCGCCCCTCCTCGCTCTACCCCGACCCACCCGCCCCGCCCCGTCCTCCCCCGCCCAGCGTCGGCCCGCCCCACCGCGCGCCGCCTCGACACGCCCTCCCTGCACTCCCGCCTCCGGTCCCACCCAGCCCCGCCCCGCCTCGGCCCAGCCGGCCCCCGCGCCAACCCGCCCTGTTCCATCGCGCTCCACCCCACCCCACCCCACCGCGCCACGCCACGCCACGCCACGCCACGCCACGCCGCTCCCCGCACTGCCCCGCCTGCCACGGTCCGGCCCAGCATTCCGTGCTCTGCCCAGCCCCTCCCCAGTCTGCTCCGCCTCGCCTCTGCCAGCCCCGACCCACTCCAGCCTGCCCCGCCCCGGCCCAGACCTCCCCACCCCGGTCAGTCGCGTGCCATCCTACCCCGCTCCGCCACGCCCCGCCCCAACCTACCACAATCCACCGCGCAACGCCACGCCACGCCACGCCACTCCACGCCACGCTATGCTACGCTCACCCCACCCACCCCACCTGCTCCGCCCTCCTACCCCGACCGAGACTTCCCTGTCTCGCCCGCCCCCCCGCCCCCACCCCAGCCTGCCTCGCCCCACTCCAGTCTGCTCAACCCCGCCCTAGGCTGCACCGCACGCTCCAGCCAGGCCCGCACCGTCCCGCCCCGCCCCGCCCCAGCCTTCCCCGCTATGCCCCGTTCTGCCCGTGTCACTCCGTCTCGCCCTCGCCTCGCCCCGCCCCGCCCCGCCTCTGCCACGCCCTACGCGCCTTCATCGCTCGCAAGCCCTGCCTCCCTGGGGCCTTGCGGCGAGTGCCGAAGGAGCGATCGCGCATTACACAGATTGGCTGCCGCCTCCGCCCCCGCCCCGCGCCCGCCGCCGCCGGCCGCCTCCGCCGCCATAACCTGCCTCGGCGCCGGCGGCACCCTCTTCGGCTCTTCCCGCTTCCCTCCTTCCCCCTCCCGCCTCTCTACTATTAAACTCATCCCTCCCAATTTACATTCCGCCGCGCCCCTCTCTTAAGCTGCAGTTTCGGTTTATCGGCGCTGCTTCAAATCTTGAGTGGCTTCGATACGTAAATAACTGTTGATTTTCAGTCAAATCTTGGTGAAGAACTGAATAGTAATGTTGATGCCATTTTCTTCTATTTTCTGTGCTTCTTTACCTCCTTTCTGTCATCACTAGTACTCTGTTGCAGCCGTGTCCGGACTTGCATTATTCGCACCTTCTTGGGCTATTCCCGCTTCCCTTACTTTCCCCATCCTCCGTCGCTAGTAATAAACTCGTCCCTCTCGATTTACTTACCGCTGCGCCCCTCCCATCAGTTGCAGTTTCGGTTTATCTGCGCTGCTTCAAATTTTGATTGGCTTTCATACGTTTATAACTGTTGTTTTTCAGTCGAATCTCAGTGAAGAAGTGAATGGTGTCATCCTCCCGCTTCTTCTGTGCTTCTTTACTTCCATTATTTTCTCACTAGTACAGCTGCTGCAGCCACGTCCTGTCTTGGCGTTAATCTCACCATATTCGGCTCTTCCCCCTTTCCTACTTCCCCCCTCCTTCCTCGCTACTATTAAACTCGCCCCCTTCGATTTATATTCCACCGAGTGGCTCTCTTAGACTGCAGTATCGGATTATCTGCTTTACATAAAATTTCATTCATTTATAAATATAACTTTCATTCGTTTATAACTATTAATTTCAGCCAAAAGTTAGAAAATGTGAATATTCATTGTGTCGTTCTCTCCTTTCAACTTCTGTGACTTTTTAGCACTTTTTTTTCAGTAGTGCACTTGTACAACTGCCACAATCGTGTTTTGTCTTTGCGTTAGCAAAAGTCTCTTCGATTCTGCCTACTTCATTACTTCCCCGCTAATATCTCGCTACGCTACTATTAAACTCATCCCTACTTTTACATTCCACCTCGCTCCTCTCTGTAGCTGCAATTTTGATTTATCTACACTGTTTCCAATCTCGAGTGGCTTTGATGCGTTTCTAGCTTTTGTATTCAAGCAACCGTATATTATTTGATACCTCAGTGAAGAATGTTTATTATCATTTGTGTCATTTTCACGTTCCTTCTCTGCTTTTTCTGTGTCTTTCTTTACGACCACCATCTTCCGTTTTGCTCCTTTCTTACATTGACGTTTCAGTTTCTTTACACTACTTTAAATTTAGAGTGGTCTTCGATACGTTGTGTTTGTATCAACCGTCAGGGAAGAAAAATAATACACGATTCGTCATTCCCTTTTCTTCTTCTGTTTCTTCACTTAATTATTTTTACTTCACTATTATGACAGCCGCCAATATATCCTGTCATATCGTTAGCAACTCCAGCTACTAATTTTTTCATTCATTATTTCTGGAATTAAACTATCCTTTACCATTCCTTTCTCTGCTAACGGATTTCCATCTTCAATTATGAGAGAGCGGAGCATACATTTGACATTTTCTATGTAACCCAATTCAAACGATATCGGCAGTTTTTCGTACTCCCACAGTAACGGTTAGTTGGTGTGTAGTGTGACTCCTTATATATCTTGGTTTCCTGATGTGTGTTCCATCATTTCTTTAAATATTTCTCTCTAATGTTTTGTGATTTAAATGTCTTCTAACGTGAGGGTAAAACCATTCCTAGAGTTAAAAAATTGTATTCATACATCATTGTATTACGTTAATACTTTTTAGAAAACTATCGTATAGAAAACTTATTCAACATTGGTCAATAATGCCTGATCACTTGGAATTACTCACTCCTTAGACTTTCATCTTATTAAACCGTATGTCTCCCGCTTTTCTTCTGCCTGACGCATGTACGTACGCCACGCACGTACAGAGAATAATCGTTATGCTTTTCAGAAATCTTAAAGTTCCGAATCTTCGTACTATTAAAAAAGTCTTCCCTGACAAATGTATTTAAATAAACAAGTACAACTTTGATTCTAGAATGACCGCAAGAGTAATGATTTCATTTAGAATATAAAAATGTGTACTAAATCCCGCAGTGTCTCTCTTTGTTCCCACACCCTTATCTTGTGGTTTCTATACACGACGATATATTTGAATTTTGGGGTAAAATATTAAATAAATATTCATTGAATAATAAATTACATTTGTTTCAGATAATGATCAATATCTCTTCCTTGTTCTATTTCACTCTGGCATCTGTACTGTCACCACCCCTCACAATGATTTCTGTGATCAAAACGCTTGACTTGTCTTATGTTAGGCGCTCACATGCAACACGAATTCCTAGCAGATGTATCAGTGCATTACAATGTAATAACGCGTGTTAGTGCTTCGGGCATACCAGACTGAGTCGCGCTAATTAAGCAGATCAGCAGGACTCGCATTACAGGAGGATATTCTCTGGACAAGGCGGGATAGTTCGACGTCCCTGGAGTTGCGTCTGTACCGATGTGCATAAAATGAAAAGAAGAGAATTCTATAGAATGTGTGTGATAAGTACAACAGTTATTCCTTAACTTTCAATGAAAAATTGTATCTGTTGGCAAAAATGTATTATTTTACATTTTGATGGAGTGAAGTTTCGTCTGAAAGTCATAATAATAGGTGATTTTGCTACACATTAGAATAATAGGTAAACTTTTGTCAATTTATTTTATTGTGATGCTATAATTACGGCTCTTTCCAATAAATCAAGAAACCAAGAGTTAGAGTATTATTCGAATAAAATTCTCTATCTAAACGTTTAGTTATTCCGAATTTAAAACTTATCTGCCATATTTTTTTTTCATTTTTTCTTTCATAAAACCTTAAGTTTCGATTGTGAGCAACCTTCACGTATTTTTTTCTCTATAGCTACTTGTTAGAATGTTTGATACTATTACCCTCGCCTCCACCTCTTTGTGGGCACAACCTATGGAAGGTGAAGCAGAATAACAGCGACAGGAAGGCTATCACGTGACACAAGCTGCTGCGTTTCCTTCTGCAAGGTCCTCAGAGAGGAAGGAAACAGGCTTGGCGGGTCGTGCGCTAGACATCACGAACACCGCTTCATTATGCAACTCTACCTTCCATCTCCCATTGCGTGAACTTGATGTTTCCCGAAACTTCTGAGGTGGGCATTTCCTCTGCAGTCTGACGCAAGCACTCCGCGCAAAGGTAACGAGCGCGCGCATGCCCACTTCCGTATGGGCTAAAACGTCTCTTCTAATACACAAGATACACTTTCGTTACTATTACTTTCTCGATACACAGTAGAGAGAAAGTTATGTAGTGCAGCTCGACAAAAACGGCGAATTTTCGGTCGAAAAACTCCTAGTACAGGGCTCTGGTAAGGAAAAAGTGGATTTATTTATTTTTTATTTTACATCAAAAACAGTTAAAAACTGTGTGACATGCAATGGGGAGAAGTGAAGAATTCTGTGCACGTTTTCAAAATTCTGTGATCCCCACCCTAAACCATATACTACTTGAATTTTGAATACAGAAAAAAATGGTTTTTTGCTAGGATTGGTAACAAAAGTATTCGCTCCGATGTAATAAAATATATTTTCAAGAGTAAATCATTGATACATCCGATTGCTGAATTCAGGAAAAAAATATCTCACATGGTGTACCCAGAATCCATATTTTGTGGGCCCTTGATACAGAAAAATCGAATGAGGTCAAAACGCCTGTGTGACTGCCAGTCCGTCTGTGAACAACGCTAGCAGTTAAATCGTTCAGCCGATTTTGTGCAAAATTGATATTCCCCAATCAATCTGACTGATGTTACGGCCCTTTCAATTTGAAACTGATATTTTAATTTTGAGGCCTACTTTACATTAAGCCCCTGAGACAATTTCCAAATTTTCAAAAAATAGTTCTTTTGATTTTTTGAAAAAACTTTTGTTTTTGGATAGTGTAAAGAACGTTTAAGAGAATGGTGCAGGTTTCATATTCGTTGGAAACTAAAATATTAAAGATAGAGATTTTTTCCCTAATGAAACTGTTCGTCAAAGATAGATGTTGAAATAAGGCCATCTACTATGTTTAAAAAAATTGAGTACTTTTCGCGTAATTTTGCGTGAAAATACGTGCAAGATAGTACATGATGTTTTAACACAACTAGTTTTTCATTGTTAATAGTTACCTGCTAATGGAGGTAGGCAACAATAAACCCCAGGGTAATATTTTCCCCTATCTTTGTTACGATAAGAAGTTGCTTTTTCATAGTTTGGGACTTTGATTAACATTTCTTAACCTCCAGGGGCGTTTTTCACCGCACAACAGATTTTTTTGAAATTAAATACATGGAAACTCCGGTCTTCTCTTACGGCCCGTAAACACGTTAAAATCTTATTTTAGTATATATCGATATAGATCTGTCGATAACGGTTGTGCAATCGAAGAAAGTAGTAAGTATTAAAATAGATCTTCAAAAAAGAACATTATCATCTCTGTTCATTTCAGTTACTATTTTTGACAACAAAAGCTTTCAGTTTAGGTTCCAGTTTCTTTCGAATTTTAAATGAATCCAAATAACTTCGGAACATTTCTATTAAATTATTTCGAAATGAATGAGATGCTGCAGAACTATACTGAAGCGTATGATCATATCTTTCTCGTCCAGATTTAATGCCTTACTATTTGATTTTCATAATACAAATTAAATAAATAAATAATAAACGAATATCTGATCTCTAAAAAGCCTGACATCTCCTGTTCTCACAACTAATAACTTCTCAAAACGTGTGTTCTGCTGTGACCTAACATAACAAGTGACATTAAATTTGAAAATCTATTAAATACAAAACAGATCTAGCTCCTCATTTCTAATATATTTAATGAAGAGAAAAACAGTTATGGTTTCCGAACCCCTTCTCGTAATTAAAAGTTTCAACGGTTTGGGTTACGATTTTGTAAGCCTTCTTAGGACCGTAAAAAAGTTTAAATAAATTGACTATTATTACTAGTAGTTACAAGTATTAACTTAAAGACAATGCAATGTTTTGTACTGAGCACGTCACCCTTCATTTTATTGCAATACATTTCTTCTCAACCTAACTGATAAAAGGTTGTCTTAAGGTAGATGGAACAGCGTTCTTCTTCGCAGCCCCAACGCATTCCCCAACATTTTAGTTATCAATCCCAGCTTCCAATTTAAATTCACCCCTTTTATGAATCCTCAGCTCCACTTCCTCCCCCCTCCGCCGAGTGCCTACGTCACTCTCTCGATAGACACGGCGTTTGTGCAACAGAAGGGCATTATAACTTTCCATCCCCGCGAGATAAACCTCGCTCTCTCGAAGCATCATCATCATTAATCTCGCGTGGAAGAGGAGCGGCGCCGCGGGGACGTCCCGGCCGCAGACCGCGCTTGCCGCCACCTGTCGTCTGCTTCGGCGCTGCCTCCCTCAACACCTCGCCCCCTCCTCCCCCGCCAACCCCTCCTGTCCCACTCGACGCTTCGGTAATCTCGCCTCATCCCCTGGCGGTCCCCGGCCCCGCCGCTGCCCCCTACCACTGCCTCTGCCACGGCCGCTGCCACGTTTCTTCGCCAGCGAAATGGAATCATAATTAGGTTGGCGGCACTTTAAAAACAACAAAACTCGTTAAAGCCCGGCAGCAGTAACCGCGTTAGACGGGTGCCGCCGCCGCCGCCGCCGCCGCTGTCCTTGCTGACGCTCCTGGCGCAACTTTTGGAATAAGGAGCACCCGCCCGTCCCTTCCCCTCGCATCTCGACAATCCCATCCCATCTCCTTCCCTCCCATCTCAGCCCGTCTCCTGCCTTCTCAACACGTCCCCTCCCATCTCAACTTGTCCCCTCCCAATTTCTTCTTTCCCTACCTCCGCCCCCTCTCATACCCTCTCCTCTCAACTCTTTGCTTCCATTCCCTCCCCTGTTATCCACTCTCATCCTCTCCCATAATTCTTCCTTTCCAACCCCCCTCCCTACCAGCCCTCCTCTCCACCATCCTGTCTCCTGCCATTCACTTCTATCCTCAACCATCCTCTCACCCATCCCGTCCCGCACCGTCTGGTCGCTTGCCATCCGGCCGCCTGCCTGCGCCCCATCCCTCCCCCCTCCCTCAGGGCACCTGAGCCCTGGCTCTCTTGGTGACCTACTTGTGCCTGCTGCTTCTTCCACAACCTATGTTTCGTATCGTGTTTCCTTGCCTTTGACAGAACAGGATACGCACAATCGTCAGACTCTGGAAGATCATGTTTCTTGCAGTATTGTCTAGTTAATATTTATTTCAAGACGTTTTACAGAGACTTGTAGGTGTTTTTCTAATTCATGGAATGTCAAGTATATACAACAGAAATATTAATTCTTTCTTTGTTTACTTAACTAAATATAATCATTAATTTCATGAAAAATCATTAATTATCTCTGTATTACCAGCACGCGTGTAATTAAAATTCCACCGTAGAATTAAAAATTCACACCTACCAATGAGAATGCAGAAAAAAGGAGCGAAATCGTATAATTAAGAAACTATAACGCAGACGTAGCAAAGATATTTGCAGTCGGCCATGAAACATACAACTACATATAAACAATGAATTAATACAGCTAAATTGGGGAAGTAAATGTTAAACTATCCGATTAATGGAACAACATAAATTACTCTAATTAAATTGAAATATTTTAATTCACAATATGATGTAGAATGAATATGGATCCTTGAAGTGCCGATTATTTGGAAGGAATGAACGGTTTTATTCATTAATTGGAATAGTCCTTGAGCTACTTTTTTAAAAGTGTCCATTACTTCATTTTATTGCCACATTTCTATATACTTTTTTACGTACGTACATTTGTTAGATATTTTCATGACCTTATCATCTTCTTTATTCTCTGGATTTTTAAATAATGCTCTCAACTTCCTTCATAGTTTTTATTAATCATCATTACTTGATTTACGAATCACTTTTGCATCAAAGTCGTGCTTGAACATGGTGCCCATCGGTGTCTACTTTTAACTAAACATGCATGTTGTAATATATAATCTGAACGTCCTGCTTATGAGTTGATAGAGTACGCAACGGTTAATACGAAACCTTGAAAATGTGCGTTTCACCTACAATCCTCATTCAACCTGTTCAGAGGGATTAGGAGTAAATGTTACACACATCTCGTGTATTTCAAGAGGTTAAAGAAAATTAGGCCAATGAACATGGGGTGGAAATCCTGCATCTCTAAGTTACACTTATGAAACTTTGAATACCTTGTACTTGATTCTTATCGACTGCGTGAGAACGTGTACTTGCCAAAAGAAGAGCAGGATGAGTTGCCTACCGTTCAAAGCGCGAAAATGAAAATGGCATTTGTGAAACTTCTTTAATCGACAATTCCCACCAAATGTTCGTTTTCTGTAACTCACTACTTTCGACATGCCCTAGATATTGGTAACATTTATTTTGAACTTTCTGTATGGCTTCCATTGGACTTCACCCAGTTGCTCTTGATTCTGCGCAACTGGGCCGCGCCTGCTCGCCCGTGGCCCAACCGAGCGGCTGTTCCACCTGGGTCAGCAGTCTCCTGTTCCTACGGAGCATTTCTTGTGGCGCCGAAGGCTGGAGGAAGACAGCCAGATAGGGCGAGCCGTTTCCTGCACCCGCACCTGGCAACCGGGCCAGGTAGCGCCGGGAGAGGAGAGCCAGAACGGCGGGGGCGGGGCGGGGAGTGGGGGTGAGAGGGAGGGATGGCGGAGGCGGAGCAGGAGATGAATGCCGGGCGGCGGCCGCAGGCACGCGGGGATAATTACGGCCGCCCTCGGTGCCGTCCTCCCCCACCCCCGCCCCTGCCGACTGCGCTGCTACCGACTCCGCCGCCGCTGCGGCCACGCAGCCACTGGTTATTTAGTGCGGGCGTTCAAGCAAATGGGCGGGGCAGCGAGGGGCGGGCGGAGGTGAGGGCGGTGGGGGGGGGGGAGAGATACGAGTGTGAAGCGACGACGGGCGCGGCCGCACGCCAGCCGATACGGAGCAGAACAAGAGTGTGTGGTGAGCGGGTTGTTAGGAGCGGGATGTTGGGAACGAGTTGTTGGGAGCGAGTTGTTGGGAGTGAGTTGTTGGGAGTGGGTGGTTGGGAGGAGGTTGTTGGGAGTTGGTCGTGAGAGTCGAAGAGCATCGGGAGGGAATTGAGGGAGTCGAGATGGGAGTCGAGATGGGAGTCGAGATGGGAGTCGAGATGGGAGTCGAGATGGGAGTCGAGATAGGAGTCGAGATGGGAGTCGAGATGGGAGTCGAGATGGGAGTCGAGATGGGAGTCGAGATGGGAGTCGAGATGGGAGTCGGGATGGGAGTCGGGATGGGAGTCGGGATGGGAGTCGGGATGGGAGTCGAGATGGGAGTCGGGATGGGAGTCGGGATGGGAGTCGGGATGGGAGTCGGGATGGGAGTCGGGATGGGAGTCGAGATGGGAGTCGAGATGGGAGTCGAGATGGGAGTCGAGATGGGAGTCGAGATGGGAGTCGAGATGGGAGTCGAGATGGGAGTCGAGATAGGAGTCGAGATGGGAGTCGAGATGGGAGTCGAGATGGGAGTCGAGATGGGAGTCGAGATGGGAGTCGAGATGGGAGTCGGGATGGGAGTCGGGATGGGAGTCGGGATGGGAGTCGGGATGGGAGTCGAGATGGGAGTCGGGATGGGAGTCGGGATGGGACGGATGGAGTCGGGATGGGAGTCGGGATGGGAGTCGGGATGGGAGTCGGGATGGGAGTCGGGATGGGAGTCGGGATGGGAATGGGATGGGATGGGTTGGGATGGGTTGGGATGGGATGGGATGGGATGAGGTGGGAATGGAGTCTTTCCGAGTGAGGAGTGGGTTGGAGGCGGTTCGGGTCGGCAGTGGGGCAAAAGGTAATGGCCGGCTTTGCGATGCGCCGAGGGCAGGGCAGAGGCGAGGAGTAGCTTAGAGACGGGGAGATGCGACACCAACAGTTCTGCATCTTCCCAACTCCTGCGCCACCACAACTATGTCACGTTCTGGATGACTCGTCCAGAAGTTATACCACTCTCATTTGATGTCATGATTCGCATTTCAGATTTCTGAGAATACTTGAGCGTTTTGTGGTAGAAACAAATCGTTCACGTCTGGTTTTCCCACAACTTCTGATCTCTCTCAAACGAGGTTAGCAGGTTCATATCGAGATTCCGACTGTTCAGTGACTATCACTATCTGGCATCGCTTTGAAACGAAATAGTTCAGTGTGACCGGATTCCAATCTCTGCTACAACTGTAGACATTATCCAGGAGTGCCAGGGATATATTGCAGGAGTTTGTACAAGATTCTGCTGTATGAGTTTGGTGTATCTTGAGTCTCAAATGGTACCTCCACTTCAAGAGCAGTACTAATATTACATCCCAAATTGTATTTCTTTGGACAGTATATTAGCAACAAGAAAAATATATATTTTTACGTGAAGAAAAAAACATTGTTTCAAGACCTTTGCGTGGAATTTCATGTTGCTTTGCCATTCGTGATGTACTAGTGGTTTAAAGAAGTGGGATCTATCTATCAGATTAATCTATGTTACTTGGAACCACTGATGATGGGAAGAGTGTTCCCGAAACACGTGTCTGAATACATGTAATCGCATTATAAAAACATTGTATACTATTGTGGTTGATATCTTATCTACCCCATATATTTTATCATGGAGTACCACAAAATCTCAGCTGTCACCACAGAATTTATTCAAATACTATTGATATAATGCTGAACAATTTACAAAATTTCCTGATCTCGTGGAGAGCATCTTCTCCAAATTTCTTGTAATAATTCTCTAAATTGTAAGCTTAAAAATGTGAAATTAAGGAATGTATATCAATCTATCTAAATGTAAATAAAAGATAATAATGTGATAATAATACACATACGGAAAATCTACTCGACCGATTTTACTGAAATGTTCAGACTATGTTCTTAATAATAATGAGAATGTTTACAGAGTGGTTTGAATAAAGTCGGTCATATGGTGGCATTGTTGATGATGATTTATTCGCTTATGACGACTTAAGTGCCCCTAGACATACCGATATAAGACCTTAAGTGCTCCTGGCAACTTACCGCTGAGTCAAGGATTTAGCGCGTCGTCACTGCATACAAGTATTCACACCCTGCTTTTGTGGAATATCGGTCGGAATTATTACTTGAATCTTGGACAAGTAAATCAATTTTTTCCAAGATAGTGTCATAGCGAACGCATAACAAAATTTGAGGGAATGAATTTTAACAAACGAATATTTGACAAGTATAACTAAACACACACACATACAGAGAGAGACAGATATACAGAGAGAGAGAGAGAGAGAGAGAGAGAGAGAGAGAGAGAGAATTTTTGCACAGCGTAGCGTAAAGCATTATTAACAATCACTTGACCAGTGGTGTGTGATGTGTAATACACTGCTATAGCAAAGCATTGCCGGGTCCACTAGTTACGAAATAAAATGTTTTATTGCGCAGAGATATGGCCCCCTCCAAAATTTTCAGGAAGAGGCACGGCCCCCTGCCCTTCCTCTGTGCTCACGACTACGATAGAAGCGAAGGTACGAGTGAGTCGAAGAGCTCAGTAGATCCAAAGAGCAGGAGCGACATGAAAATACAGAGTGGACAAGGATAATGTGACAGGAAATTGATAAGCTGCTGACGTATGGGATGTTAGAATGATGAAGAGGAAATTGTTTCAATGTGAAGGTGGTAAAGTTGGTGATACTGTTAGAGTGATATTGTCAATTTCGTAGAATCTACATTTTCATTTTTGAAACTTTTCTCCCCTACGAAACCTCTTTTCGCGTACAAAAATAGCACCAACTAGAGGCCTTCAGACGCTAAAGTGCTTCCCTACAACACCACACAAAATAGCGTATAAAAATAGTACTTCTACTCAAGAACAAAAATAAAAGTACTCTCGTGTAACACTACAATATACTAAATAAATTAATAAAAAGAGTCAAAATACATTTTTCAGTCAAAATAGAATCTGTTTCATTGTTTTTGAACTTTCTTTTAAGTTTTTTAGGTCTAATGAAACCACAGATACCTCTTACAAAGCTGAAGGGTGCACTTTTCATTTCTCTTTCTTTCTCTCAGGCTTTTTCAATTTCTGCGCCCTTTGCAAACCAGTATTGTACACTTTTGTCATTTTTTTTTCGAGTTTCTGGGTATATAACAAAAGTGTTGTATCTAAAAATGGCTGACCCTGCTTAGTGGTTTTAATTTCTGCGCACATTCCACATTCGTAACGAAAGTTAGAGCAAACAGCGCGGTCCTCCTTCCTCCCCTGGATTCGATACTCGACTCCTGATTATTTTTATGTAATTTAATTAGGGTGAAATCGGTTAGTGAAAGATTTTCAGGATATTTTTTTATTTTTCCCTTCCATTCAATATATTTCCAATCATTTACTTTTTACTACCATGTTTTTCGAATTCGTTATTATTGCCCGCAAATACTGTACGTCAGAGGTATCTATTCAACGAGGGATAAGCTAAATGCCAGGCAGAAAATCTTTAGACTAAAAATATAATAGACATCTAAAAATTGTAAACATGAATAAAATTGTGTAGTTTCATTGCGTTGAATTTAATCCATCAGGATATTTAAATATTTAATCATAAGGTGTTTTAAAAAATATCGAAAGTGTGTATAAATCAAATTAGATCATTTATTTCATTTACTGACACATTCCTTTTGGTCTTACTGCTAAAAATGTTTGGCATCCTTTATCACGCAGAATAAATACTCAGTATGAATAAGTATTGTTTAAATTATCGTCAATTATGTTGCTCCGCTCTCTAAAATGTCGCGTGTCACTTCAAAATCATAAAACTGTTGCTCCGACAATAAACGTTTCTCATTTTACAGCTTCATTCGTCGAAACAAACGGCGTAGTGAAACTTAAACGTTATATTTTATTATTGCCCTCCCCTTATTATGCGCGTTATTATTTAACGGCGTGCTAACCCGTGTGCCTGCCTTTCGACGCCTCGGCTGTCCTGCCTGGCCTCGCCCGGCGCTCGCCTCCGCGCAACTTCCACTCGAGAAAGTTAGCGGCAGCGGCGCTGCTTCGAAATATCGGCGCGAGTGAGCAGCGATCCTATACACTGTGCGGAAGAAAACTTGAGGGAGGTTTTGATAGGTTTCCTTTGGGCGTTGGTTGAGCGTTACACGCCCTATCGGTTTTTCGACGCCAAAGCAACCGCCTGCAGACGGAGCCCCGCGTTTGAAAGGAAAAGCGCAGAACACGCGACCATAAATGTATTAACTTAGTTAACAGGAATATGAACTCTGTGTGCACTTTAATATTGCATATTCATACATCGCTTTGGTTGGCTTACAAAGGGGTTCTGAAAAGCAATGCCATTGAAAGCAACGTTTGATTTTGGAAAGGGGGAAGAAAATCTTTAGGTTGAGAGAAATATTTTTTCACATTTTTGAGTTGATGTACAAAAGATTCAAATTTTGGGTACAAATTTTTACGTTATCAACGCCAAAGCATATTATCATCTTTTTCGTACATTTTTATTTCATGAAAAGTATGAACTCAATAAGATTTTTTTCGATGGTTTATAGTTAATTTCAAATTTGCTTTATTGCGGTTAAAGATCCTTTCACATGTGAAAAAAAATCTCTGGAAAAAGACTAGTCAATCAAGTATATGCGTTTTCATTACATAAATTCGCATTCATGATTTACATATATTCGTATTTTCGTAACAAACCAAACATTTCACAATATTAAAATACGTGTTCCTCATCTATTCGCTTTCTAATATATTACTTTTAATTTGATAAACGTTGTTGTAAAAGGAGGTTAATTACACAATACACAAATAGAAGCTCTTTAGTAATGGCCATCGATAATCAGTGTATTTATTACTCAGAAAAGTTCACCTTTCATGTATTTTTCTTTGTATTTAGAAGGAATGGCCTTCATTATCATTGATATTGACTTTTGAGTTGAATCTCTGAACGAGTGGTTTTGGATTATTTGTTCACCACAAAATTATCTGAAATTGCGATAGTGTTGAATAGAAGTCAGCATTATTTTGAATTAATTTTTGTTAAGTTTAGTTGTAAAGTCTTCTTTGTCTACATTTTAAGTCACATACATTATAATAATCAGTTGATTATTATAATCTACTTCATGGGGGGGGGGATTTTCACGGGAAGCAGTTCTACGAGGAATTGGCTGTGTTCCATGAGATAACTTTAAATAATTTCTAACTGTATATGTACATAATGGAATATTATGTGCGGTTTCACCACGTTCATGGGAGATTTTGCGCTTCTTGCTGTACAATGGGCTATCGGCACTTACTTCTGGGTTTTACGAGGTAGTTCTGTTTCCTCTTCTCCGTCAGTGACCGATACATTTGTTTCATGTTTTTATGTGCTCTCTGGGTTGCGTCAATAAAGGATCTGATGAGGAAAATTTTCGCTAGGAATGAGTAATTATGGGTTAATGGATATTTAGAAGTGATTATTTGACTAGCTTGAAGTGTGTCGTAGATCACGTGATTTTTTCGACGAACGAAAATTAACTTCTCTCAACCGCCTATGTATCTGCGAACTCAGGTTTTGGATGTGTTCCAAATCCATACCTGTAGAGACGGTAAGTAATAAATAAGTGAGTGTTTACCAATTAGAGGCGCGTAAACTACTTGAGTGATTAGCCCTGTAAGTGTAGTGCATATTATATCCCTGTGGGCGATGGTGTTGCTCCCCATCCACAACGGAGATTGGACGCTCATCTGAACGCTCATTTGCAGGTTTTCCCTCTTCCGGTATCTCCCGCAGCAAGGCACCGCCCCAACCGGTGTAAACTCAAAGTTCCCGTCTGGTCTCCCCTCATGAATGGTAGTTTAGTGCATGGTAGTGTCAACATTTTTGGAGGGACATCTCAATAAGAGTCAGGGCTGATCGAGTTGTTTACCGGAGGGGCTTACATAGGTGTAGCGTGGTCAGTGCAACGACTTCCGTTAACCCCTATCTCGCTTTACTAGACAGAAAGTAACGCCACATTTTGGTAGCTTCTCTCAATTTGTACTCATGAGGTTGAGAGCACCCAGTTCAAACCCATCCTAAGGCGATCTAATCAATTTCCTAGGATCGTCATAGAATCGAACTTCGGACCTCTGGTCGTGGGTAGCCATGCTAGCCCCTACACTACGGAGGTTGTCGCATCCAAGTGCTAAACCAACTACAGTTTTTAACTTCACTCATTACAATATTTTAGTGCTTCGTGTTGTGGCAGCAATGGACCCGGAGGCAAGCTCGACCGCGCGTGGCGGGTCAGCCACCTCCTCACCCCCGTTGCCGCGCGCTGCCCATCCATCGCGGCGCCAGACAGCGCTCTGCCAAGGTCACCTCGAGTTGGCGCAGAGCAGCGCTCCGGCGCGGGTTTCAGCGCGTGGGGACGTCGCTGGCGGACACGGCGCGGGCGCGGACGCGAGCGATGGGGCAGTCGATGGCGCGAGCGACGACGCGGCGATGGCGCGGGCGATGGCGCGGGCGAAGGCGCGGGCGATGGGGTGGGCGTGGACGAGGGCGAGGCGAGAGTGAGGGCGAGGGCGTGGGCAATGGCGCGGGCGATGGCGCGGGCGATGGCACAGGCGAGGGCGCGGGCAATGGCGTGGGCGTGGACGAGGGCGATGGCGCGGGCGAGGGCGAGGGCGCGGGCGAGGTCACGGGCGAGGGCGAGGGCGCGGGCGAGTGCGAGGGCGAGTGCGAGGGCGAGCGTGAGGGCGAGTGCGAGGGCGAGTGCGCAGGGCGAGTGCGAGGGCGAGTGCGAGGGGCGAGTGCGAGGGCGAGTGCGAGGGCGAGTGCGAGGGCGAGTGCGAGGGCGAGTGCGAGGGCGAGGAGGGCGAGTGCGAGTGCGGAGTGAGCGCGGAGCAGAGCGGCGAGTGCGAGTGCGAGTGCGAGTGCGAGTGCGAGTGCGAGTGCGAGTGCGAGCGCGAGTGCGATGCGAGCGCGCGAAAGGAGGCGAGTGCGGAGTGAGTGGCGAGTGCGAGTGCGGAGTGGCGAGTGCGGAGTGCGAGTGCGAGGGCAGCGCGAGTGCGAGTGCGAGTGAGTGCGAGTGCGAGTGCGAGTGCGAGGGCGAGGGCGAGGGCGAGGGCGAGGGCGAGGGCGAGGGCGAGGGCGAGGGCGAGGGCGAGGGCGAGGGCGAGGGCGTCGACAATGGTGCGGGCGATGGCGCGGGCAATGGTGTGGGTGTGGAAGAGAGCTAGGCGAGAGCGAGGGCAAGGGTGCGGGGGAGGGCGCGGGCGAGGGCGCGGGCGAGGGCGCGGGCGAGGGCGCGGGCGAGGGCGCGGGCGAGGGCGCGGGCGAGGGCGCGGGCGAGGGTGCGGGCGAGGCGCGGGCGAGGGCGCAGGTACGAGAGGCGGGTGCAATGGAACGGTGTTGGGCGAGACTCAACATCAGGGCTCGCCACGATGATGGCCACCCAGCGAGACGGAAGGGTTTGTCGGAGGGCATTGGGGAAGGGTTCATCACAGGCCGGTGTCCCGACCACCGCGTGAAAGGTGTTTGGCGTGAGAAGACAACCAAGGATACACAAATTCGCTTAATAGCACAGCCCATCATTATTACAGAAAGGGACACCTAACAAAGGAAAAGTTGGTGAGCAAATGAAGATGGAACAAAGATGAAAAAGCAAAGATCAGAGGCTGCCCATTTGGCTACATATGTAGCAAATTCGCATAGCCCAGCAAATTCGCATAGCTACATATGTAGCAACATCGCAAATTCTACCACCGTCGGGACTAGAACCGTATTACCTCCCACTCAGCCACACTGAGCCACCTCATCCGTCTGAGTGAGATGAGGGCACCGGGAACAGGATGGGAGTAGCAAGGCGAGCGGGGTCGTTGTGGAGGTCAGAGGCGATTCGAAATACGGTGAGCGCGAGGGCGTTCATTGTTCATTTCGTATCACCGATCGCGTCGTCTGCTATGACAATTAGTCCCATAACTCTAGGGCATATTTTATCACGGGAAATAGTGACGTTCCTCCCCCAAATAGAACGCGAGATCCGGCGCTAACACGTCGGCATGCGGGGTTTTCTTCTTAAAACAGAAAAGGTACAGATTGTCAATCACAAATTGTTACATGAAATTACAAAGAGAAAGGTCCAAACTTGATTTATTAACAATCACCTGTGATAGAATTTAATCAAATACATAAATGACGTTTCGGAGGACAATTGCCTCCATCTTCAGACACTGAAATAGCAAGATAAAACAAATTAGAATCGTCATCAGTACAATAGTTAGGTTTCCTTCTCTCAGCAGGGCATCGCCCAGCCAGCACAAGCTCTACGCCTCCACTGATTTCACGAGATATGCGGTACCGAAGTTCATGAAAGAGTGGAAGTGGTGTGGACGGGACACGACTGAACAAGGAAAGTCTGTGCGCAGTACGACGTCATTGATTGATTGATTGATTTTTTCGTGCTTCCGAGCGCGTCGTCTACTGTGGTCATTAGTCCCGTTAGTGTAGTACATGTTTTATTCTCGGGAGACGGCGGTGATCTTCCCCCGTTGGATGCCGAGATCCGGCGCCAACCTACCGTCGGCTAGTGGGGTTTCCCCTCTCCCACCAGCGGGGCACGGCCCCCAGCCGGGACAAGCTCTAAGCTCCCGACCGATCTCCCGGAATAAGTGGTAGTGTAGTGCATGTTAGTGTGTGTGTGTGTGTGTGTGTGTGTGTGTGTGTGTGTGTGTGTGTGTAAGGGGAGAGGATAGGAAAAGGAAGAGGAAGGACAGATCGCGCGCGGTCCGTGGCCCGTTTGGTAAGGTACTGCTCTGGCATTCGCCTGGTGTTGATCGGAGAAACCACGGAAAACTACCGATCAGAGCTGCCGGCCGCTAGAATTCTCCTCCAGACAGTGACTGAATTCGACCTAGCTGAAACGCTAGTGTCGAAAATCCTTCCGCCGTGGGGAGTGGGAACCTAGGACCTCCCGGTCAGAGGAGCTGCAGTGACATCAGTTGATGGACTGAGCTACCGCTCCCGGTCGTACGACGTCAGTTTGTTCAGATACTGCACGAGAATTCGCCGGTGGAGAAACCGCTTACACTACCGATCAGAGCAGCAAGTCGCTAGAATTTCCCTCCGGACAGCGTCTGAATTAGTATATAGAGTCGAAAATCCTGCCCCACTGTCGGACTGAGCACTGAGCCACCTCAGCGGGCGCGACGGGGGGAAGCAAGGACAAGGCGTGGCTCAGCCTGCGCGTGGGAGGGGGCGTTGGCCAGGGGCGCCGCGACGCCCGGCGGGCGCTGGGGCGCAGGCTGGCGGCCGTTCGTCAGAGGCGGCGGAGCGCGAGGCGCGGCGCGACATCAGCCGGACGCCGCCGCCGCCGCCGCCGCCGCCGCCTCCTCCTTCCCCAGCCCCACCCGTCTCCACCCCCTCCACCGTCGCCGCTGCTGCGGCCGGTCGTGCGGCAGAATGCGCGTATGTCGGGCCCCGCGCGGGCGTTGTGGCGTCCGGCTTGGCCTCTGGCCCCGCCCCCCGGCGCGCGGCCGCTGGCCCGGAAGACGCCGCCGCCGCCAAGCGACCGCAGATGCGCGCGCCCTCCGGCGGTGGGAACACGCGGCGCGTGGGCGGACCAGCTCCACACTCCGCACCCGGGGGGGTGCGCGTGCATCAAGGGTGCTCGTACCTCCAAATGCCTGTACTGGGAGCGGTGGCTCAGAGCATCAATTGATGTCACTGCAGCGCGTCTGATCGGGAGGTCCTAGGGTACGACGGTGTTAGGATTCACTACACTAGCGGCCGACTGCTCTGATCGATAGTTTTCCGTGTTTTTTCCGACCAACATCTGACGAGCAGTACACCAACAAAAGAGCCACGGACCGCGCGCGATCTTTTCTTCCTCTTCCTTGTCCTATCCTCTCTCCTTACACACGCATTTGACCAATGTACTATATACAGATTTAAAGGTAATGATGATATTGATACGTAATATAAGATTGATGTTGACCTAATATACAGTGTACATACTTAAATGTAATGGATGACTGAAAATTAAGTATTACGGAAGAGACAAAATGCATGTAGTACACTATGAATTTTAAGTTGCCTGAAGATGGAGTAAAGGTGACTCCGATACGTCGTGATATTAAGGACACTTGTGATGACAAATTACGTTAATAATAAATAGAAAACCTGATCAACAATAATTATTTACGCACCAAGGGCGTTAAAAGGATTCTAATGATCGAGTGCCGACAAAAAGCCAGGGAGCCTTTGGCCCGAGATTATTAGAACCAGCTAACGCCCGTGCTACATACGTGATTTCATTTTTACCTAATCTTATTTATTCACATTTACTTATTTACTTATTTACCAGTTGTTAACTTGACTCGGTTTGTCATTTCATATTTCCCTCCTATAAATACTTTTCATAGTCCCCTCGTCAGAGAGCATGTACCTACATTCAACTGTTTTCATATTTTCCTCATCACAACAATTCTCTCGATGCAGGTAGGTTATGAAGTGAATATAGAGCTACGTTTTGAAGCCAAAAAACAAACAATAACGTATCAGTAATGATAATAATAATAATAATAATAATAATAATAATAATAATAATAATTATTATTATTATTATTATTATTATTATTATTATTATTATTATTATTATTATTATTATTATTATTATTATTATTATGACCCCTTGTTACTTGCCATTTTTCCTTTTCTATTTTCCTCCCAAGAAGATGATGAAGGAAAGAATCATATTTTCTGTGTCTTCAATTTCCAGTAGATTTGTATTTATTTCAAAAATTCTTGTAATAAATTTATATTTTTCTTTTTTTCAGGTAATAAGGAATATATTTTCCGTCCATTTCCTTCTCGCAAGAGGTACAAGAATTTCGGAAATTAACTGCATTACCTGAAAAAGTAAGGAACTTACTTTTAATATTTTGTTAATTCTGTTTCAATATTTGTTGATTAATTTTTTTTCAATACTTATATCTTGTTGGAAACCTAAATTAAATATGCTTTCACTTGTCCATACTGAGATGGTGTCCAAAGAGGATCACAGATTTTTTAAATTTTGTCTTCGAAAAATTGTAATAATGTCGGATCGTAAAGCTGCGCCTTTTTATTAATTCTCAACGCAAACTGCACGACCTAAGGGAAACATTTTGAATACGTTAGCGAGTTTATTTGAACATCATCTACAGATATTGCGTTTCTGAAAGCTTCGCTCTGTCACAGAGGTTTGCATTACTATCCATATTTATGATTTGAACAATCATATACATACCGTGTAATCTCTTCGAATACTAAATCAACTATTCTGGCCACCTCGTTCAGAATCCGTTCAATCGTGAGGTAGTAAATACGGACACGTTACAGAAGTTTGTCGAATAATGCAAACACATTTGAACTCCAATAACCCTTTATTTACGAGCTATAAGAACGGATCAGGTAATCCACTGACCAATATATGCGCTATCCTGTTTTGAGGATCTAATACTAAGGTGAATTTAACTAACGTCGAGAAACTAGAAAGAATCTCTTAATTTAGACACGTTCATTCAAATTCAAAGTTTTGATGCTAGCAAAGGTACTAGTGGTTTTTAAAGCAAGCATTCTCTGTAGTCATTATGACAACTTCACTACATGTTTTAATGTACTAAACCATTATGCAACTTCGAAATCTGTTTCAAATATCGAAAAACTGCTTTTAATTTTTTGCTTCCACTTACGCTGTAGAGAGAAAGTTATGTAATGCTGCGAAAAAAAACCGCGAATTTTCGGCAGAAAAACAAAAGAGTGGATAAATCCAAGTCCGAAATTTAGAACAAATTCCTCTAACACGTGGTGGTGCCAGAATCCATGTTTTGTGGGTCCTTGATACCGAAAAAATTGATATTCCGCAGCTTTTCTCCAAAATCGATCTGGCTGGTGTCGCGGCCCCTTGAATTTGAAATCTATATTTTAATTTTGAAGGTAGTTTACATGACGCACCAGAAACCTTATTAAAATTTAAAAAGAAATTACTCTCAAGTTTTTGATTAAACTTTTTTTTGTGGAAAGTGAGGACGTTTAAGAGAATGGTGCAGGTTTCATGTTCGTTAAATATCCTAATTTGTCGAATATTTCAAATGTTCCAAACTTTCTCGGCCTCTTTCTACAACTAAAATATTCAAGATAGAGATTTCTTACCTAAATGAAACGTCTTCCTTAATCATAGATATTAAAATAATGTCATGTACGTTTTTTCCAAAAAAATTGTGTTTTACAAAAAATGATGACTAAGATGTGTTAATTCGGAAAGAAATATTATTACGTAAGCATTACGAAGGGCCAGAAAGTGTGGGTTGTTTGAGCACCATTGGCTATTTTCTGCCTTCTTGAGATTTTTTCTTAATTATTTCAAATTAATAAAAAATAGCAGCCTGACATTGTAAGATTTTTAACTTTAATAAGTTATTAAAACATGAATGACATTCATTATGAAATAATATATAATTACATTAATACTTTTTTTAATGCAAGTAATATGTTCTTATTAACTGATTATAATTTTCGGCGTAACTTTATTTTGTAGAAAACATTAAATGAAATAGATAATTTAGCACAGCATTTATATATATCGTGAGTTTGAAGTAGAATATATTTTGATATTAGTCCATATATTCATTTATACTGCGGCAAAATAGAAGCTTTTGTTTAGAATGTTGATTGCGATGGATATTACGAGTTTTTGCTCAAGTATATAAACGTTACCTGTTCGCATGAATAAATATTTTCGTGCATTCAGACTTGCACACTTGCTCAAGTTTAGATTACTCACAGCATTATTTTTGTTTCCTTCCCTTTATTTTGTTTTATTTATCGTGTTTTCTTCATTCTCAAGAAATATTATAAATTAATTTTTTTCCAAAATTCATGGAAGCAAAAGGGCGAAATACACAACCTACCGGGTCAATTACAAGAAATGTTTTTCATTACGTTATTTCAATATTGTGTATTAAATAATTCTAATATGTAGTGTATTATTAAGGTTTGATATTCAAACAAACTGAATTAGAGAATTATTGGAATCGTTATGGAGTACGTTTTGGTTATGGAATATGTTATTTTAGGAATATTATTGTGGAGTAATTCTTAACACAGATGTTTAAAAACGGATTTTCGCTATTTTATTTTTAACAATATTAGTAAAGACAAAAGATTTGTTTTATAATGTTTAGTATTGTTATATTATATTTGCCTTGACGATTAAAAAAACGAAATTTTCCACTTCTCATTGAAAAAGTTGAATTGAACGCTGGCATTAAATGTGCTACATCGAATCGCAAATGCCATTTTGCAAATGTTATTGTGGTATGCAGTACTACTGTGTTGAATTGGTGATTTCAGTCGTTTCACAAATCTTGATAGAAAATAGGGAAACTCATTGATATATCATTGCGATATTTTGCTTATTTTACGAAACAGAAAATTGCTGCATAATGAAAATATTTGTTAGAAGAAATGGTAATTTTAAGTGATTTCGAACAACTTTTCATAATTATTTCTTAAGAGTACAAATTCGTGTTTCGTGAATCTTTTTCTGTGTTTCTTTCAGCTATATGAAAACAGAAGAAATCTTTCCAAAGAAGATTGTGAAAGATTTTTAGGAAAATGTATTCGATCAATATGCTTCTCTACAGTTAGCTATGTATTAAAACTAAAATTACATAATACAAAATTTGAATCCGTAATATAGTTTTTGTTCCGCATATGTGTTGTTTTATTTTGACATGTCCACGGCATGCTGAAACGCCAACTTATTCATTTAATTTTCATAAATATTTGTAAGCATTTTAAACGTAAATTAAATTTTCTGATCGTGGATATGCTGATTCCTCTTCACGATCAGCATTTTGCAATATTGTAAGTTGTCATAACACATCAAGAAATAGCTTACACAGAATCCTTATCAGATAATAACGCAGATGCCCGTATTTTTGCTAGATTTTTTAAAGTATCTGCAAAATGTAATGTCCATTTCCAGTCTTTATAATCCTCTGCTCTCCTTCGCACTTACATTTCTCCAGCCATGTGCTAACGAGTTCACAACTAGCGGCGCGTACATACTCTCGTGGGGCGTCTCCCGCACAAACCCACACAGTCCATTGAGTTAGCGTGAGGGCAGTCATCCGAGCGTGAAAACAGAGGCAATGTATCTTTACAAGTGGACCTTAAATAATGAAAAGGGAAAAGGCTAGGAAAGACGGTATAACTCTCTTTCTCTCTCTCTCCCTCTCTCTCTTATTTCTCTCTCTGTTTCTTTCTTTCTTCCCTTCTCTCTGTCTCTCTCATAGGATTCGTCAGCCAGCGCGCGAACTCCGCCTCGCGCTGTCACGCCCCCCTCCATTCTCTCCGCTCTCCCAACCCCTCTGCTCTTCCACCCTCTCCGCTTTCCCACCACCACAACTCTCTCTGCTCTTCCACCACCCACTCTCTCCGCTCTCCCAAATTCTTCACACTCTCACCCCTTCCGCTCTTTCCATCATCTACTCTCTACGCTCTCCCATTACTCATTCTTTCCGCTCTACCACCTCCTGCCCTTCTTTCCTCCCAACCTCTCCGCTCTCCCACCTCCCACCCTTTCCGCTCTCCCATCACCCACTCTCTACGCTCTCCCATCACCCACTCTCTCCGCTCTCCCAGCACCCACTCTCTCCGCTCTCCCACCACCCAATCTCTCCGCGCTCCCATTGGGTGACATCCTACGTCAGCAGCGAACGTGCATTCGCTAAACACCACACCGTCCCTCTCCGGCTTCGCGGTCTACCCTGCCTCGCATCTCTCCAGCTCACCCCGCCTCACCCCACTCCTTCACCGCGCTTGTCACCACGGCTCACCCACGCACCCCGACACCGCATCTAACACCCCGCCTTCATCATGCCTCGCCAGCTCACCACGCCTTCTCGCTCCGCTCCTTCCCGCAACCCCAACCTTCATCCACCCCCCGCCTCGCCATGCCACTACGTCGCGTTTGACCCACATCGCCTCAAACTGCACCTCCACGCCCCCGTCCGTCTCACACTACAACGCAACGCCACTGTCAGCGCGTCCCGCTCCACCCGCTTCAACGCCCTCCCCTTCCAGTCCCGATTCCTGCGGCCCGCCCTCTCACCGTTCCACCTACAACCACACTTCCCCTGATCCTACAACTCCACCCCGCTTCGCCCGCCTCACGCCACACAGTGCTGCTACGCTGGCTCACTGCCTGCTCTGAAGGACATCCAAAACAGTTATTTGCCTTTCCTTTTTCACGCTAAAAATTCCTTTTCTCGTTTTTTTTTCATTTTGTCCTTACTTTCTAAATTTTCATTTAGCTCTTCTCACGTTTTTGTTATTTTCGCGTGCTTAACGTCTCTGATATCTTTTTTCTTTCTTTTCAGTTTTTACACGACTTTTTCGGTTTCTTCTATATTTCGTAATTTTTTTCATTGTTATTTTTATTAATTTCCTTGTTTATTTTTCCAACTTCATTTTGCATTTTTTTAAATTTTCAGTGTTTGTCTCTTCGCACGTTTTTTTTTCTATTCATTTTCAAACCATCACAAACCTATTCTCCTATCTGCCAATTATTTGCATGTGATAATAACTTAAGATCATTTTGATTTTAATCCTCTTATTCTGTAATACTTGACACATTATTCTGTCTTCTTGCACTCTGCTCTTCTCTTGCTTGTATTATCTTGACAGCATTTCTGACTCTTTAAGTCCACTAATAAGTTTCCCCTCCCGCCATGTCGTTTCCATTGATATCAATCGCGGTTTCTTCTAGGTCTTCGTCTCGTTCCTACCAAGTGAATTTGTCCGATCTGAATGAAATGGACTTGGTTGCCAGAACTATAACGCTTCTCTCAATATCTTCAGCAGATTTAAAGCAAAGCAGCAGGGCTTTTCACAGGCGCTCACACACTGGGCCATTCCTCCGCCGCTATGGAGCCACCAAGCGCCCTCAACCTTCTCTTCCTCAGCGACCATCGCCACCGCTTCATCTAGCTTCACTTCCACGCCTTGCCACAGCTCTCACCAATACAACCCCCACGCCACAAAATATGCGTAGAGTGCCGTGTAAAACACGCGTTTGACTTCTTTCTCTCTTTCTTCTCTCTTCTCTCTTGTCTTTACCTTCTCTCTTTTCTCTTTCCTCTCTCTCTCTCTCTCTCTCTCTCTTTTCATTCCTCTTTCTCTTTCCTCTCTCTCTCTTTTCTTTCCTCTTTCTCTTTCCTCTTTCTATTTCCTCTCTCTATTTTCTTTTTCATTCATATTTTCTTTCCTCTCTATTTTATCTTTCCTCTCTATTTTCTCTTTCCTCTCTATTTTTCTGTCCTCTCTCCCTACTTTCTCTTCCACCTCTTCCTATTTTCTCTTTCTTCTCTTTCTATTTTCTCTTTCCTCTCTCTATATTTCCTTTCTCTCTATTTCCCCTCACTCTTATCTCTTTCCTCTCTGTCCTCTTCTATTTTCTCTCTTTTCCCTCCCTCTTCCCTTCTTTCTCTCTCCTTCTTTCTCTCTTTCTCTCTCTTTCTGTCTTTCTTTCTCTCTCTCTCACTCTCCGGCAATTCGATTTCCGAGTGCAATAGCTCATCAGCAATGCCATTGCCCGCGAAACATCTTTGACCGGGAAGTCCCCGTGTTCCAGACCTCACAGTGGATTATTGACTCAAGCTTGAGAGCTGGGTCGAATTCAACCATAGTTCGTAGAAGACTTGTAGCATCCGGCTGCTCTGACACATAACCTGAGCAGTACCCTAACGAACGGTCGTGGAACGCACTCATTATCATCTTTCTCGTCTTTGTTCCTTTTTCCTCTTACACTTCCATGCACAACAGTATCATATATGTCACCAGTCTGAGGCTTCAGTCTAAATTAGGGTTCCTTAAACCATTCCATGCTGTAAAAGCAAACAATGTCTATTTGACATAACATAAAATTTTATGTAGACTAAAAAGGCATTGTTCTAAATAGAAAAGACGAAAATATTTCATTAAAATCCGCCCTCTACTCATCCCTATTAACAAGTGATAAATTTCCACCCTACATAGCATTCCAGGGTGAACTATCTGAATGGTCAGTATTAGCCTCCGTAGCAGCGGCATATGATCCTCCCCGTGGTGGCCGCCCCGCCCCCCTTCGTGCACGCCGCCGCCGCGCGTGGCGCCACCGCAGAGGGCGCTGCCTGGCAGTTAGTGCGCGTGCGTGTCAGCCGCTGCGTGTATTACCGCACGCGCCGAGCGGGTGGGCGGGCATTTTTATTATTTATGGGCTTACGCACGCGCATGAACCGCAGCTCCGACCGCTGCCGCACTTTTGGCCGCTCCGCTTCCTTGGGCCCTCCGTCGTGTAAGGTCGCATAGATGATTCAGTTCAATCATCTTTATTTATCTTTAAATTTATTACATCGTAACCATAAATAAAGGATAATTATTTTATTGGAAGTGTCATATTATCACACATTATGTAATTAATGTCTATATTTACACATGTATGTATGTATGTATGTTCAATGATCTAAGCATACGTATGTGCCTGTACGTAAGTATTACTTGCTGGCGATCTGATTCATGGTATATATTCATCTCATTTATGTACTTCGTATAATTCAAATAAACAAATGTATCATCCTTTCACCAATGATGTTCCTCATAGCGGGTGGTTGGTTGTTAGCGATTCCGGGCGCATTAAGTACTGAGGTCGTTAATCCCGTAAGTCTAGGGCGTGTTTTTCATCGGAAGGTGGTGGTGATGATCTTCCTCCGCTGGATAGTGAGATCCGGCGCCGACCTGCCGTCGGCTAGCAAGGTGTCCCCCAACCTGGTATCTACCACCACCGGGGAATCGCTCCAGCCAGCATAAGCTCTAAGCTCTCGACCGGTCTCCCGGCATGTATGGTAGTGTAGTGCATGTTTGTGTGTGTGTGTGTAAGGGGTGAGGATAGTACAAAGAATAGGAAGGAAAGATCGCACGCGGTCCCTGGCTTTCGTCTGGTGATAATCGAAGAAACAACGAAAAACTACCGATCAGAGCAACCAACCTCTAGAATTCTGGACGAATTGCAGGACGAATAGCAAGATGAATAGCTTACACTTGCAAGGCTGTAGCAGTTGACGTGCCAGAAAACATCAATGAATCAAACTGGTTGTTCCATGAGGAGTTTATGATGTATAAGCAGATTTTCTCGGGGTTGTCACTTTCCTTCATTGCTCCATCTTTATTCATATCATTCCATCAAAAGCCATTCACTCATTTCCAGATAAGGACATTACTTAGACTGCTTCCACAAAAAATATCTAACGAAATTACGTATTCGTTGCTCTTTACTTCGGTGAACAAGTTTTGGATATTCTTGAGCGACGACGGAGCTGTTAGACAATATGTTTTTCGAGAAAGAAAAAAAATATCGAATTAGGAACTTTCATTTATAAGTTATGGTGACGATCATACCTGCAACATACTTATTTGACTTCCCTGGGTGTAGTTTTGACTAGTAGGTGTTTGCACATTACTGTACTTTTTAAGAGGCTTTCCAAAGTCAAGCTAATTTTTACTGTATGTCGCACTTTTGATTCAATTCAGAAACGTGTTAATATCGTTATAATATGTTTGCTGTATGATTATAATATGTATATAATAGGTCACGGCACAATCTCAATCCCACTATTTTCGACTCTACTGCGCGGGTTCTGGGGTGTGTATTCCCTGTACCTTCCACATTGAATTTAAAAAAAATTGGAGATAATTTCTGTGAACGATTTATAGATTAGAGAATGTATATTTAGGTTGTCTATTATTACTCTCCTTTATTTATGCTTAAATTTATTATATCATAACAAGAAATAAAGGATAATTATTTTATTGAAAGTGTTTTCGTACATCATGTAATTAATGCCTAGATTCACACATGTATGTATGTTCCATTATCTAAGCATACGTACGTTTTGCTTTCTGGTGATCTGATTCACGGTATATATTCATCTTATTTATGTACTTCGTATAATTCAAATAAACAAATGCATCATTTTCTTTCACCAATGATTACTTTTTCTATATTTTGTTTTGAGTACTCCGCGAGATTTCGTTTTATACATTTCACCAAAAAGAATTTTTTGATTTCCAAATTGCGAGTTACATTAACTAGATTTGACGTACGTTTGTGAAACGTGTGTTACCCTTTTCTTTCCAAGTCACATAATCTCTTCCATGCCTTATTGCTCAAGAATTTTTCCATACCATAACTCTCACAATTTATCTATCTCAACATATTCATATTCGTTGCTATTTATACTTTTACTCTCCTTTCTACCAGTACTCAAAATGCATCTTGCAGCGTCACTCATCTTTATTAAAACTAATCTCCCCCCCCCCGTCCACTTTCATCCCAATCGACACCCGCGTCAACATCCTTCACCTCGATTTTCCCTCCCGTCCTCACCGTTGCCTTCGCAAGCTCTACATAAATTACCTCTCCCACTCCCCTTTCTTTCCCTCTGCGTCTGCTCCCGGGAGCGCTCCCAGAGGGAAGCAGCGCTGCTTGCGACGGCGCCGGGAGGCACGGAGGAGGAAACGCCGTGAGGCCCCAGGAAAATAACCTGTTTTTTCGACAGCGCGAGTGGCGTTCAAAGTGCTCGGGTGGCGAGGCGCAGATTGCGTGTAAATTGGATGCGTGGTATCTCTGCGATATAACGGCCTCCGTTATTTCGTTAGCGCCGCCCGGAATACTTCCGTTCGCCAGGTAGCGTAAGGGGAAATGATGACGTTCTTACTTTTCTTCACAATTAAGGTTGTTTTCAAAAGATGAATTCTATTACAAAGACGAGATGTTTGGATGTAATTGCTAATTATTATGAAGGGGATTCTTATTAATTTGTTATGCCATACTTTCGAACCATTGCTCAGGAAATTAAATATTAATTCGAATTAGTGTTTGTTAAAGGAGAAAATGGATTTCTGTATTTAATTACGACGGGATTATTTTCCTAAATCTTCTATTTGTTGTTAATTGATTGCGTGTGTGTGTGTGTGTGTGTGTGTGTGTGTGTGTGTGTGTGTGTGTGTGTGTGTGTGTTCAATAAACACTTCCAGTTGCCATTAGAAGAGAAGTGAATAATTTTCGGAACGAATTCATTGCTCAGTAATATTGCTGCACAGATTTTTTAAATCGTTTCATGCGCCATAAGATTGCAGCATTTTTAAAGTCTGTTTGATTGCTCCTCGTTCTATTACTTGGAATGAAAATACATCACAACTTCAAGCAATTTAACCACACTGTCAAACTGTTTCTGAATTGCTTAGTAAAAAGAAAATATTACTGCAAATCTGGGTTTTCTCACTCTGTCTTTTCATGCAGATTCTGCTAAAAAACATATTAAGTCAACCAATTCTCCACACTTTGATATTTGTTGAGAAACATCTACGTCTATAATTATGAACTTTAAAATCATTATCGCAATAAGTTGATTTCTAGAGAAAATATTAGAGTTTTACGATCATTAGAAAGAGATTATAGAAACATTTTAGTTGAAACTGTTTTGAATGAAAATGAATTTAATTATTCTATTTTTATGAGTTTGAAAATATAATAACCATAAAGTTTCTAATACATTGTTTATTATAACCACCTTTGACGAAAATATACAATCTCTGTTACACTAGACAGTGTATGGATGGTACTGTATTAATTCTTATTTATTCTCTACCTAATGTCTACAATATACCGTACTTCTGTGAATCCCAAAATACCTACAACCGCAAACATTTTGCCGAACGATAATGGCTGAAATTCGAATGTAGTCATCGAGCTCTAGAAAGAAGTCCTCTCCACCAGTAATGCGTTTTCAACGGGAAGTGGAAACCACAAAACCGCGAAGCTCTAATCGACTGGTGACCTGAAAATCATGATCAAATCCACATTACGGTCCCACAGATATGCAGGTGTGAAATTCGATGTTGTGCGTTACGTTAAGGATGTTGCATTGGGATTTGTGCCCTGAGATGCAGAATGCTGATGTGAACAGTTTACACTGAAGTGCCATTTTTACTTAAATTAATTGAAAAGTCACCATAAGTCAGTGAAAATGAATCTTAGAAATGGTATAATATAAAATGTTTCAAAATGTAAAGTAAGAGAAATTTGTTCTTTTCCCGGTTCGTGAATAGATCTTTGCCAAAAAATTATCAATATTTCATCCCTAATTAACACGCTTGGATAAGTGTCAAGATTAAAAATGCACTCTCTCCAAACCTGTTTTGCCGCCTCCCTTCAAATTTCAAAATTCGAGTACTTCTTTGTTGTATAATAATACTCAGGTTCCAAATGTTGGAATAGAAATCTATACAAAACCAACCTGGAATTAAAATATTTAAAAATTAACGATTAAAATGAAAAAAAGTTCAAAACATCAAATCAATTATCAACTGCCTTATTTTGAAGATGCAAATCAACTTTATGACTCACAGTTTTGCGCACAAGGTTTTGATGAGAGGAATGTAAAATAAATAGTAGTTTAATGTCATTATATCAATTTATATTGAAAGAAAAATAATAACATACAACACAAACAATTATAACATGTATGTTATTATATTTTTAAGTGGTTTCTTTTGAATTGGGTTTTATTTGAATAATTATTTAATTTTTTATTTATTTTTGTGCTATTTATACCCAACTATTCTTCAATTTAATTTAATAAACAATAACCCGTATGTTCGACCGGGGTATCTAATAGAAAGAATTTAATTTGATGGGCCGGCAGAGCCGTCCGTTCGGAATTACGGGGACGAAGTGTTATCTAAGGAATCTCTTTCTTCAATAAATATTTGATTTATTGGAATTACAGCAACCTTTTCGAAAGAAAAACAGACTTGCACTTCTGTATAAACATTTATAATTTAGCTTCTCCTTACCTGGCTTACAAAAACAAAAATACAATGTATTTCACAACAAATATAACACAAACGTCAATACCAGCTGCCTCTTCTCATTTACACTGTATTTAAAACACATACTCTTTGATATCTGCATTCATGCATAGCCATGTTACCTTAACTTTATGATATGTGTGAATTTGGCGTCATTGGGTCAGTTGTCCAACTTAGCCGGTCAGCTAGCGGTGTCCGCATGCATGGGCCTAGTTCAATTCCCATGCTTGGGGGTAAGAGCGACACGGCGTATTCTCTTCACGTAACTAGCAAGAATTGTCTGCTTGAGCTTTCCTTCGTCACACAGCTACGGAAACTGGGATGATTTTGAAGAAAAGCTACAACTCTATTTTTGCCTCAACCGGGAATCGAACCCGGGACGCTAGTAAGCTCCCCATGAGCCATCCCAGAGGCTAAACGTTATAATAATAAGTTTATATAAACTTATATCTAATGACTAGCCTTGGTCTTCCAACATATTGTAAGTATTATTATTTAGTTATCACTTCCCTGCTCCTCCGCATGCTTGTACGATGGTTTTCCGTCGTTTCTCTCTGGTCCTCACCGATCTTCCACGCGTGCATCGTCGGTCTCGAGTGGTGCAGATTTATGTCTCTTAATTCTTCGAAATTTTGATATTCTCCATTCAAACATCATTTCGAGCAGTAACAATTATACCCAGACACATCTCTTTATGTTTCTCTTTTATCAGACGCGTCTACTTACAACAAAATTCTAACTTATTCGGTCAGACTACCACGTTTCTAACACATCCGCCCTTGACTACAGTTTGAACTATTCTGTCCCGGCAGTTCGTAATCCGCACCACTCACTTGTCTTTTCGATGAGTACATTGTCTCAAAACTCGTTTCTTCTTCGTAAATCTTGCGTCTTTCCCCTCCTTGTTTAATGTCTACGTTTCTTCTGATTGGATAATCACCTATCTGCATCTCACTCTCTTCACTCCGTGATATCCGGTCTTCCTGTAATTTTCTAATTTTAATTGTATTCATGGAAATTTCTTATGTTTACACAATAAATTCACTACTAAAAATTCACACTATTTCTTCTGACTGATCATCATTTACCATTTCCATTCATTTCCCGTTATTTACATACTTAGTGTACAGATAATCTCCATTGGTCGTTGGAACCTATTTCGATAACACTTCTTTTTAATTACAATTTGTTATGGCGTTCAAATGACCCATCACATAATATATTAATTTTTATTAAAATATGCAAAAATAATAACATAATATACAAAAATGTAAAAAATATAAAATATACAAAAACAGATTAGAAGAAAAATAAAAACTATTGAGGTAGGCATCATCATTTTCTATCACGATGTTCAAATACATGAATCTATATTTATATAAATGCAGTAAAAGACTGTACTCTATCAGATATTTCACTTGAAAACTTTCGATTTTATAGCAACACTAGCTTAAGAACCCCGCATTGTCGGGGTATTTATCATAATTTTTTATTAAACAAAAAGAGGAATTCCATTTATTCCTTCTCAATGGCGGAGCCTATTTATATCTATTCTATTATATATCCACTCCGCTCAACCCTCCTTTCTCTGCCTTGCTCCAATCTGGAAATACCGGATCTTCCGTACTCACTAAACCACTTTCTCACTAAAAGATATTTAAAGTTTATTCCTGTTGGGCTTCCCGCCCGCAAATGTCTTTGTCTTTGTAACTGAAAATAATAAACAAATCTAAGCTAAAAAATAAAATTCATGTGCTCGCGTACATTATTTTTGTGGAATTTTATATACTATACTAATATTTTTAAACAATTATCACATTACAAAAATTACTGTTTTTCATATTTTTTTCTTCTGACGTATTTATAAAAAAAAGCTTGAAATCGTTTTTGCGGCATCAATGGACGTTTATAAATATTTTAATTTTACTTTAATTATACTGCCGTTTTACCATAAATTATATTCTTGCCGAACTTTCATCAATTTAATCATTCCTTCAACATCCAAAGATACGCTTTCACTCTCCAGTATATTAAAACACTTATCTACAAAAATGCCTCCGTCCATCAGTCTCAGCATAACAGTAAATCATTCACAATATATATTTTCGCTCGTGCTGCCGCTCACTCAACTTGCAAATACGTAATAATTATGCTTCATTTCCGACTACTAAACATGTATTCACTCATATCTTTTTACTATTGACATTGATGCACTCATAAATCTGTGATGTAAAGCTAGTCGAAAAACCTCCACAAAACAGATTATTATGTAAATATTTTACGGTTTATAGTTATAAATCTTAGTTATAGCCTCTTGAACTCCAAACCGTTAAAGGAAGTTTTCATAAAATTTCACCAGTTTTAGTTCAGAAGATTCAGAGATTACCGCGCTGTTAAGTCAACACACGGTTGATCTCACGCGCAGTAGCTTTTCATGTGCTAGTGGGAGTTTCCAGTTTCGACTTCTTTCACGATTGTGTTTATTTTACAATTTCTAACTTCGAGATATTTGAATTTTGCTTAGAATAGCCAGTTTGAAAGTACAACGATTCAAGTACTACATCTGTTTACAGATGGTTGTTTTGAATTTTGATCATGGAATAAGATTTGAGAAGACTGCACCCTTCTCCGCAACACACATTTCGGTCCAAACGACTCAAACTTTCACCGGGGATATGATCGAAAAAAACAGAGAACTGGAATTTGGGAATGAACAGTGTTCTTATAGTTAGGTTAATGATCAAATTAATACCAAAATGACACTTAATTGTTTTGTTCATCACATCCTGATGACAGAGAATAGACACAAAGGGATTCAAAAACAGAGATAATGGAATTTTTAATTAAACGAACATCATTTGACCTTTATTGGGCTCTCGGTATCCATCACATTTCATGTCATTCTATTTATTTTAAAATTTAAAAATATTAAAAATTCCTTTTTTTGGCTACAAAAAGACCATTTACATTCCAACATTATTTTACTACACATCAATGTGATAAACAATTATTGTACATTTTGCGAATTTAATTTCGGACAATAACAAAAACATTTCATAAGATATTCGGCGAATTGTGGTAGTGAATTCGTTTCATGAAATATTTACAGAGGTTGCTGAAATGAACCATAATATCACGGGTGAATATAAATTACCTCAGTAAAATCTTCGAGCCGACCTGATTTGCGAGGTCACGAAGATGGAGACGCCATGACTGTCTCGATTTGATGGGTCGCAGGTTGAAGATCAGGGCCATGGTTGTTCGTGTGTATATGTCTTTGACTAAATATGTATTTCCCTATCCGTGGTAGTTAAGAGATATAGAAGCTGTCCTTCGGGCTACATTGGCTAGAAATAAATAGAAAATTTACCGAAATGAACCTATGGACTACCTCGGCAGGGCACCAACGACAGCAGCAAACATATCCAAACATAAAACAAGGGACGCTAGGAGGCAGGTGCCTCTGATGTGTCAACCAAAATCATCCAAATAAATTAATTTCTCCAATAAAACCATTTGTCATTTAACGCTCACATGACAGACCTCGGACCTCTGGTGGCCAGTGCATCATGCGGTGCCCTCATGAGCCCCCGGAACGGACAGCGCGAAAACCCCAGAGTGTATCCTTATTCGTGGTAGTTAAGAGGTCTAAGAGATGATCCTTCGGCTAAAATGAAATAGAAAACTGAGCGAGATGAACCTACGGACTGCCTCGGCAGGGCACCAAAGACAGCAGCAAACATATCCAAACATAAAACAAGGGACGCTAGGAGGCAGGTGCCTCTGATGTGTCAACCAAAATCATCCAAATAAATTAATTTCTCCAATAAAACCATTTGTCATTTAACGCTCACATGACAGACCTCAGACCTCTGGTGGCCAGTGCATCATGCGGTGCCCTCATGAGCCCCCGGAACGGACAGCGCGAAAACCCCAGAGCGTATCCTTATTGATGGTAGTTAAGAGGTCTAGAGATGATCCTTCGGCTAAAATGAAATAGAAAACTGAGCGAGATGAACCTACGGACTGCATCGGCAGGGGGCCAAAGACAGCAGCAAACATATCCAAACATAAAACAAGGGACGCTAGGAGGCAGGTGCCTCTGATGTGTCAACCAAAATCATCCAAATAAATTAATTTCTCCAATAAAACCATTTGTCATTTAACGCTCACATGACAGACCTCAGACCTCTGGTGGCCAGTGCAGCATGCGGTGCCCTCATGAGCCCCCGGAACGGACAGCGCGAAAACCCCAGAGCGGATCTCCTCCCCTCCAGTGCTCTCCGGGAAGAATTCGAGGCTATCGGACAGTGAGCGACGTTCACATCACGCGTCGATGGCGCTGCTGTCGCGCAATACCGGGCGGGCGGCGACTAAGTGATTGATGGACAGTAAGCCGATGCGATAAGACCACGCACCGGCGCCGATCGGGCGCGCCGCACAGCTCGTCAGCCCTTGCACACTCTTTGCTCTCGGATCGCGCTGCGCGCTTGTTTCTCGCCAACAGCTGTAATAGGATTACTGTGATCACCAGGGGCCGGATTTTGATGACCTAAAACATCGCCGAAAATGATCAATAAAATGCTCTCGAAATTCTTTAAAAATGCTCTTAAACCAAAGAAAAATGACGTTAAAAATGTTATAAAAACCAGTTCGGATGAACAACTCAAGCTGTTGGATACGTTACTGATGGAATGGTGGCTTTCTCCATTCGTTCGACCCGGAGCGGTAGCTCAGTGCATCAACTGATGTCACTGCAGCGCCTCTGACCGGGAGGTCCTAGGTTCGAGTCCTGACGGCGGCAGGATTTTTGACACTAGCTTTTCAGCTAGGTCGAATTTAGTCGCTGTGTGGAGGAGAATTCTACCGGCCGGCTGCTCTGGTCGGTCGTTTCCCGTGGTTTCTCCGATCAACACCAGGTGAATGACGGAGCAGTACCCTAACAAACGGGCCACGGACCGCGCGCGATCTGTCCTTCCTCTTCCTTGTCCAATCTTCTTCCCTTACACACACACTTACACTAACATGCACTACACTACCACATATTCCGGGAGACCGGTTGAGAGCGTAGAGCTTGTCCCAGCTGGGGTAGTGCCCCGTTGGTGGGAGAGTCATAGTTATGGGGAAACCCCACTAGCCGACGGTAGGTCGGCGCCAGATCTCGCCATCCAGCGGGAGAAAAGCACCGCCATCTCCCGAGGAAAAAAAACATGCAATACATTAACGGGACTAATGACCAAAGCAGTTGACGCGCCCGGAAACACGAAAAAATCAATCAATCAATCCATTCGTTCGAGTCAACTCATCTTGCAAACTTTTGGTTTGGTCTGTTCTTTACCAGGAAATCTGTGTTTAGTTACCCGGAAATCGGCAGAACGGGCAATGGCGCTGATGTACGTAACAAGAATTACATACAACAGCTGTCAAAACAATTTCTGAGCGAACAAATAGAATTGAGAACTGAGTAATTCTGTGGAGAACATTTGCATCCCGTAAATATTATTTGAAGCGTTTCATTAAAAATGACATTAAAATCGATTAAATCAGCTAAAAATGCATTAAAAATTACGAAAGAAGTAAAAAACGACTTATTTGTCGAAATCGAAAAAAACGGATATAATGACGTATACAAATGGGTCATTTTCTTTTGTCATAACATAAAATAAATGTCTATACTAAACGGTATTGTTCTAAAGTGAAAAGAAAAAAATGGAATTTCATTAGTATCCGTATCCACCTCCTAGTGATCACTGTGATGCGAGTTCGTAAATGTAGCCAATCGGAAGCCGGTTTTAGCAAATTTGTCCCGGAAATAAATAAAAAATTACGTCTGTTTGAAGGAAAATATAGGACGAAATACTTCACCACGTCTAATGTGATTGCTGTATTGAGCGATTACTATTTCTAAAAGCACTATAATAATACGATTACTCATCACTATAATGAGAGTACGTAAATGTAGTCATTTGGAAGGCACGTTTTAGATACTTCTGTTAGAAATAAAATATACCCCTTTTTGAAAGCAACAAGTAAAAATATGGAAAAAAAGTACTTTACCCGATAAATGTTATTGCTGTATTGAACAGTTACTTTTACTATGGCTACTACGGTAATACGATAACTATCTTCACTGTAATGCATGTACTCAACTGGAAGGCAAGGTTTATACCATTTGTATAGGGAAAATATTTTTGTAAGAATTATGGAAAAATTATGGGATGAAGCAATTTGGCTATCCAATGACCTGGAACTCGCTGTAAATGGATTGCATTACCGGTAAGGTACAAGTGTGATAGATGCCGGGAGAGATTGAGGGAGAATGATAGCATTACAGATGCAGTTTAGTAATAATAATTTCGAAAGTTTTTGAAACATAACAAAGGACAGGAAGACTTGGAAACAACTAGATTACGAAACAAGGAAGATTCGGATACGACTGAATGACTAAATATAAACACACACAGGATGAAGTTGATATTACGTATTGGAACGAACACTTCTCTCAAATATCTTAAACTAGTTGTTTGCAGAGGCAACGCAGGGTACGGATACGTCCTACCGTCACTATAATAAATACATATCATTATTAAGGCTTCAACGAATTTGACTCGCTGAACTTTCTCACAAAAAGAACATATTCTCTTATATTTTATGGCCTGATTGTTTCGAATTGACGTATTTCTGACGCTAGCTTTCCATTTGCGTTCAATTTGTTACCATGATTTGTAAATGTAAATCGAAGGTGAATACGAATACCCTTACAAATGCCTACTTTTTCTCCTTAAGAATTCAATTACGAATGCTTTAAAATATACGTTTTCTGTCGTGATAATCCACTCTTATATTTTGCATTGAACAGACATTGCACAGTTCTTGTAAGGACTCCAAATGTGTTTCATCTTCTAGTACAAAACTGCACAGGGTAATATAATTTGATCCATTTGTTCATATCTTGAGAGCTAAAGATTATAATGCTGCTAAATTATTATTTTGCAAAAAGTGGGAAATACAATACTATCATTTATAAAAAATATGCTTACTGTTTGATCTCTAATTAATGTATACCACGGAGAAGATACTAGACAAATATCTTTCGTCATTTGAAAGAACTATATATTTCATACACAATTGTAGAACAGCTTCAGATGAGTGCAGTGAAATACAATATTGCATTTGATTGCGATGTATAATGTGAAAAACTTTGCACATTGCATTTACGCACCAATATAAAAACGCATCACTATAAAATTTCATAGCTATGTTAAGAAACGAACCAAACACGGTCAAGAAAAATTATGTCCAATATTTAAGGCTGCAAATTGTCACAAAATCACAACTCCAAGTTGACACAAAATACAATGGCGAAGAGAGAAAAATAAAACTATCGTTCATTCAAAAAACATCTTTCGTCCTACACACGCTCTCAACGTCTTCCTCCATTTCACCGAGTAGGAACATAATGTGGAACCTCATCGTCCGCTGAAACCACCAGCGACGTCCTCCTCAACGGATCTGGGTCGTCTTCTTCGTGCTCCAATTGTGCTAGGCGTGCATTGTCTTGGTGTGTTTCCTCTTCCGCTTTGCGCTCCCGCCCCGCCACGTCCCGCCCCGCCCCGCCCCGCCCCGCCCCGCCCCGCCCCTCCCCGCCCCGCCCCTCCCCGCCCCGCCCCGCCCACTCCGCGCCAGCGCAGGCGCCGCCGTAGCACCTTCGTTCACTCCGTCGCCGCGCGAGGCGCTCGCTTTAACCACGCGAAATTGGGTAAGCGGCTTAGCTATCTGCGCCGCGTTTCCCACCCGCGCCCCGCCCCCCCGCGCGTTGCTTTCTCTTCATAGAGAGCCCCTCCCTATCCTACTCTACCCCCGCCCCACTCACTCCTCACCACGGGAAAGGAGGAGGTCGGTGGACCTCCCGCACGCTGTGTAGCCAGCAGTTGGTTCAGATTCCTTAAGCGTACCCATTGCTCAACACCCGAAATTCTGAGGACGGCTCATTTCTGTGAGGACCAGCATGATTTTATTAGTCTGTTTGCCAGAGTTTTCCAATTTCACAAGCTTTCCTCATCTTCCAGTTCAAATATCGCTTTCTATGATGTTACTCCTTTCGTTGGACTTCATTTTTACACATTCCTACTGATCTCTATTTAAGAAGAGGCGCGTGCTCAGAATGAAAGGGAAATTTATTCCGTGTGCTTACATATCACAACGTGAGTTTTATTTCAGTCTTAGTGTGTTTCCCCTCGCTTGTGATTCCATCCCTCACGTCGACTTCTCCTCCTGTTTTGCTCACCTGGCCTAAATTCCTAAAACGAACCTTTGCCTAACGATCACAGTTATTTTTACTAGTGGTTTCAATAAATCATCCTCCTTATGCTTCGCTCACCCCGCCTAAATTCCTACAACGAACCTTTGCCTAAATACCACAGTTATTTTTACTAGTGGTTTCAATAAATCATCCTCCTTATGCTTCGCTCACCCCGCCTAATTTCCTAAAACGAACCTTTGCCTAAATACCACACTTATTTTTACTAGTGGTTTCAATAAATCTTCCTCCTTATGCTTCGCTCACCCCGCCTAATTTCCTAAAACGAACCTTTGCCTAAATACCACAGTTATTTTTACTAGTGGTTTCAATAAATCTTCCTCCTTATGCTTCGCTCACCCCGCCTAAATTCCTAAAACGAACCTTTGCCTAAATACCACAGTTATTTTTACTAGTGGTTTCAATAAATCTTCCTCCTTATGCTTCGCTCACCCCGCCTAATTTCCTAAAACGAACCTTTGCGTAAATACCACACTTATTTTTAATAGTGGTTTCAATAAATCTTCCTCCTTATTCTTCGCTCACCCCGCCTAAATTCCTAAACCGAACCTTTGCCTAAATACCACACTTATGTTTACTAGTGGTTTCAACGGGTCTCATATTCTGAGTACATCTAACTATTAACAGTCTCCGCATGAGATCTCTCAAGACCGACTGTTCATGAGCTTACATTTCATGATCGCCATACGAGAAGGTGCGAACACAAAATGGATGTGAATTGTACCCTACATTGAAGTCACATCATCATTTGTTTATGCGTTTGTTTTAGAGTTTCGCCTTCCCACTGTGCGATCTCCACCATGCACATATGGAACTGTTTTGCATTAACTAACAACACGAAATTCCAAAAACGACCAGTTTTATTATATCCAGAATTATTTCTGCTAGTGTTACCGACACACATTCCATAAAGAGATGATTACACCATATGCTCATTAACCTCGATATCAAACGGGATTGGGATATAAATTAGCAGAAAACTTAAATTAATTCTACGAAGAAAATATAATATGCGTTTTACGTCTGTCTTGGTGAGTAATGTCCACAAAAGCTTTCAATTCACTCATACATTACGTCATATATTACTATATTATTTAACAATTAATAGTTTTATTCTTGATCCCGGGTTGGATTCCCGTTCGGGGACACTAGCTTTTCAGCTAGGTCGAATTCTGTCGCTGTCTGGAGGAGAATTCTAGCGGCCGGCTGCTCTCATCGGTAGTTTTCCGTGGTTTCTCCGATCAACACCAGGCGAATGCCGGAGCAGTACCCTATCAAACGGGCCACGGACCGCGCGCGATCTGTCCATCCCATTCCTTGTCCTACCCTCTCCTCTTACACACACACGTACACTAACATGCACTACACTACCACATATCGCGGGAGACCGGTCGGGAGCTTAAAGCTTGTCCCGGCTGGGGCGGTGCCCCGCTGGTGGGAGAGTCCTGGTTAGGGGGAAACCCCACTAGCCGACGGTAGGTCGGCGCCGGATCTCGCCATCCAGCGGGGGAAGATCACCGCCATCTCCCGAGGAAAAACGTGCACTACACTAACGGGACTAATCACCTGAGCAGTTGACGTGCCCGGAAACATGAAAAAATCAATCAATCAATCAACCGGTCGGGGAAAAATAGAGTTGTAGTAAAATAAAAATAGTCTGTCTCCCTTTAAAATAGTCTCAGATACGGTAATGCGTCCATTAATGCGGGATTTATACCCACAAAAAAAAGTTTCCAACTAATTTTGCTTCCCCTTCTCTTGTGAGCGTGAGCAAGCGTTCGAATTGGCACTTCCACAAGCTGCTTGCATGCGAACCTCTTTCGTTCCCCCTTCGGCCATAAAGTCCCAAATTCTCCAAACGTCTGATTTCCGAGCGGTCAAAACAATTCCTCAGTTCTTACCACTGTTTCCGCCACGGCTTTGTGTTGCCGAGAATTTTCTCCTCCATTTCAACGAGCTCTTACTTAGAACAGTTGAAACTCCCCATTTGCGGAGAGCGAATGTGTGCTCAAAATGGAAATGAAATTCATCCTACGAAAACGTCTACGTAATGGAAAGGGCAACGTAGGTTTAATATGATTTAAGTTTGGTGTAGTATATTCTTAACATAAAAATAGACAAGCACACATACACACACATACACACACACACACACACACAAACACACACATCACATCCACATACAATCACACACCAAACTCAAAATGACTTCTTGGATAACATTTCGCAATGGGTTGGAAATGTTTCACGATAATAATAATAATAATAATAATAATAATTATTATTATTATTATTATTATTATTATTATTATTATTATTATTATTATTATTATTATTAATATTATTATTATTATTATTTATTACTTTTTATTCATAAAAACTTACGCCCTATTTTTTTCCATTTTAAACAGCCATTTACGTTTCAATTAAAATCACCATATCAAAATTACATTTACTATATATATAATATAATTTTAATTGTGATGCTGTCTTTTTTATTGAAACGTAAATGACTGTTTAAAAAGCAAAAATAGGGCTTAAGTTATTATGAATAAAAAGGTACTGAAAACAGTCAGAAGAATATAAACAAATAATAGTAATAAGATGACGAATAAAAAGTGGAACAAGAAGAACAGAATAATTATGTTAAGGATTTAAAAAAAACACATCGAAAATCAGAGGTCGGAGTGATATGCAGTAAGAAGCAGGTGGGCGGGTAGTGAAAACTTAATTAAAAATTAGAAGACAGGATGGACGAGTGAGACGCGGAGATGAAATAGACGAAGCTGAGGCGAGCTGACGGATCTCGAGTGGTTAGAACAAGGCGGATGGGAATGCGCGGGAAGTGTTGTGTGTCCTAGTGGCCTGGCTGGTGGTGGCGTGGTAATTTGCAGACGCGGAGAGGGGGCGGGGAAGAGAGGGGCAGGTCGGTTGGCCAGTGATGAGTGTGCTGCGGCTACCGATTCCTCTGATTGACGGCCTGCGGGGGCGGTTCATTCTGATTTTCACGGTCGGATTTACGGGCGCGCTCGGCGATGATTATTCGCTTGCAAGCGGTCGGCGAGCAGACGGGGGGGGGCGGATTGGCCAGTGGGAGGGCCGGCGGAAGAGTTTGTGAGCAGATGGGAGCCAGGTTGCCGAGAGGACCTCTGTTGCCGCAGCGCGTTGGTGGGTCGGGCGAGCGAGATAATGGGTAGGCGTGGCGAGTGAGTTGCGGGGCGAAAGGGGTGTGAGGCTAGCGTCTTGCGGGACCAATAGACGGGCGGGTACACTGGCGGACTGACTGGCGGTCAGACTGGCGGTCAAACTGGCGGTCAAACTGGCGGTCAGACTGGCGGTCAGACTGGCGGGCAGACTGGCGAGCAGTCTGGTGGTCAGAATGGCGGGCGGGTAAATGAACGGAATGGTAGGGTGGGCGAGCAGAAGGTGGACGAACGGACGGTCGGACGGAGAGGGGCGGGAGGACGGGCTCGCGGAAAGATAATCGGATGAGTGGGCGGACGGGTGGGCGGACGGGTGGGCGGACGGGTGGGCGGACGGGTGGGCGGACGGGTGGGCGGACGGGTGGGCGGACGGGTGGGCGGACGGGTGGGCGGACGGGTGGGCGGACGGGTGGGCGGACGGGTGGGCGGACGGGTGGGCGGACGGGTGGGCGGTCGGGTGGGCGGGCACGTGGGCGAGCATTTTGGTGAGTGAGTTGGAGAGCGGATTGGGGTGCGGTTTGAGGAAGGGATTGGTTGTGTGGGCAATGTGGCAAACGGGTGGGATGACTGTCAGACAGGTGGCCGAACCCCCCTTCTTGTCTACAAGCTGCCGCTTACATTCCGTTCCTCTTTGAGGGAGCCGTATTTAGTGTGAGCAGTGAGACAGTATTGAGACCACACCGCCGCCTTTGCAATGTGGTTAGCCAATTTATTGATGACTCTAGTTATCTGTTGCAGAATCCCTTTTCGATCGCTTCATTTCGCAGAAAGTTGTTCAACAGATATGGTTTTTAAGTTAGATTGTTTTGATTTTGATAATAATGTTTATTCCTAAAAGCTCCGTGCTTCCTTTATCTAGAAATTTTGTTTTATTGATTCTAAATTATTAATAATGGGATATAACGTGAATCATTAAATAACTTGTATGGTCAGATTTTCTGAGAGTTCGAAAACTAGGGATTTTATATATTAAGTATCATTACTATTTCTATTCATGTTTACTAATTATTACTAGTTTTAATTATGTACTGTTCCCTTATTTGTTGTTGGAGGAGTAAGCGTAAATGATAAATAATAATTTTACTGCAATAAATCATAAATTCACAATTTCAAAGTTTTAAATATTAATATTTGACCCGAATGTTATTCGGGTGTTGTACCCATTTGTTTGAAGATTTGAGGTCGTATTATGACGTGTGGTTTCACGACGAGCTGGGCATTTTAGCTGGTTAAAAATTTGTATCTCTTCGTTCTGTAACACATGATTTTCCTGACGTCAAACGAAATATTTAGTGATGGTGTTGTGGCTGACGTGTGGTCCTAAAATTGCGGTGGATTGTTCACGTTTTGACAGGTACATTTTACGTGGTCACTGTTGCCGCATTACTGAAGAGATTGAAATTAACTTATACACAAAGCAAATTATTTTACATATTACTAATTTCCAATATGCAGGGAAACTGAAGGAAAACTGTGCAGCCTCCAGCAATGTGAGAAGTGTAGGGTTTTATTAGGTATCAAGGAACTAGGTAAAATCCAAAAACAGTGCAACAGTTTCTATGTTACTGGAAATGCAAATGCTTCATTTCATTATTTCACTTGTTACGTCCCAATATAAATTCGACTTCTATTCTTCCAATATAAATTCTTTTCTTATGTATATTTTTTAAGCTCCTTTGTTTTCGCATATTTTCATTCCGTCAATTCATTGCAGACGATACACGTAACATCACCTATTGACATACCGCAAGTACCAACGGAATAATTTTAATCACTGTGTTTCTACTTATATCAAATCTGACGTGCAAAAACGAGGCTCTTAAGGATGAGGCCGCCAGCCATTACATACAATCGACAACATTTTTAGTTCACTAAATCGAAGGTTCACTACATCTGATGTCAAAATTATATTGAATTACTCCATAACGATTGATTTTTATATTAATATAAAGATTATGCAAAATACTTTAACAAATCGAACTCAAAGTTTCAATATCTTTGTTTATTTTTAATAATAAATTATTTTCAATTGTTTGATTCGTACATTTTTCATTAGTAATTTTTCTAGATCCTTCTTCAGAGTTCCTGATTTCTCCATAGTTGATTCGGCATTTTCCTCTGTGTCTAAGTATATTAATGCAGTCTTGACACCCTTCAATGCCTCTTCCACTGTTGGAACACCGTCCCATTCTACAAAGGACCTTTTACTCGCCTAATAACACTCGAGATGCTTTCGGTAGAGGGATGGCGCAAGCGGCTAATGAAACTGATCGCTTTTCCGCGCGGCATGGCGGATATCGTCAGGCTATAGCAGTCGCCTGCTTCCTGTCTTCTACGTGGAACTTATCGCACTTTGCCCCTCGGAGTATCACGTCACACCAAGCTTGAAACTTAAACAAGCAATCGTGCGTCGTCGCTGCCAGTTGAATCCCACGCAGGGCACGGCCTTGGTTTCCGCAGTGAAACCGAGTGGGATAAGGTCATCAATAAGGTCCCCATACCGGGTCCGCTATCTTCACCTCAGAGGAGTCTTCTTCGATGAAGACCTTTGGCCGACGATGTTTATGTAACGCCGCCTAGTGTTGGAATTTGGGGAACTGAGGTGATATATTATTTTCCAGGAGGAAATTAATTACTAGGGCGTTGTATTTCCTACGTTCACTACGGCTGAGGTTTAAGGTTCACTATAACCGAATTTTCTTATGTTTACTTGTAATACAAGTGAAACGAGACCAGTGACTTAAGTTTACTATTACCGAGGGTTCACTATGCCCGAGTTCACTATGTTCAGAGTCGACTGTATCTGATACGGTGAACATTGAATGTTATGAAACGTGAACATACTTTATATTCTTGGTCTGTAAATAACTGTTGTACTCTGTTTTTGTGTATACTATTCTGCGTTATTGGAGTATCCGTTAAAACTGTTCTTGTTAAGGTTTTTAATTTATTGCAGATTATTCTTCCTGTTGTTGAGCAATGTGCGTGCCAGTTTTTGAAAAACGATTTTGTGTGGTTCAGTTTAGTATCATTTTTGCTGCTGCAGACCACTATTTATTATTATTATAATTGTTATCATTGTTCAGTGTATTGAGAAATCCAACCAGGACTTGAATCCCATTCTCCTGGAATATACCCAATTGCTCTAGCCACTAGCTACCGTGACAGTAACTCGTCGAAGAGCCCTCAGGTTCTAAAACCCCGTTGATGAACATACACGTTTAACCACCCGGTCATAACTACCGTAGCGATACTGAAATATCCATGTTTTATTTCCTGCTGAGGCAATCAATTCTTATAACTATGAACACATCACTTACAACAATACATACCGCTAAGTATTATACCGCTAAGTATATACACCGCTAAGCAAATACACCGCTAAGTATTAGACTTGCTAAGTACCGGGATGAACCTGGCATTGAGTCTCATGATATCATGAAGAGGAAACTCAACCCTCTTCCCCCTTGGGAACATTTCTCTTTGTCAATCGATACGGAAGCTACCAAATTTACAAATCCTGATATCCCAAAACATATCATTAAGCAACTAATCTTGGAGTTCCAGCTCAAATTTGCATCATAGCCAATTTTTCACGGATGGATCCAAGCAACAATCAAGATTTAGTGGAGCTGTTAGCTCCATTATCCCACCCCTTAAGAATCTTTATCGCCTCCCGGATTTCTATTCAATGTTCTCATGTGAAGCTTGAGCTATTATCAAAGCTATTGATATTAGCATCCTAAGACCATGTAACCCAGATATTGTTATTTTTTCTGACCCACTAGCAGTTCTATCCTCCATTCGAAACCGACATTCCTTAAATCCACTGGTCCAAGAAATCCAAGAAAAGCTTTATCACTCCTTCCTTAAAGGATATCGCGTTACAAGAGCTTGACTTCCTTCTCATATAGGCATCCAGGGCAATGAAGAAGCGGATGCAGCAGCAATCTCTCTCCCCGAAATTGATACTGAAGATGGCGGCTCACTCCCTGACTTTAAAAACTACCTCTTACTTGCAGTTAAGAAGCTTTGGGACCGGAACTGGAAAATGTTGCCTTCCAAATTACAAGCAGTTAGGAAGAATATCGAGGAATCTCCCATCACTTCCATTAGACTTAGCAGAAGACATCAAGCGGTTATAACCAGACTCCGTATAGGACATTTTAAACTCAGTCACAGCTACCTAATTAAAAAGGCTACTCCTGATTCTTCCCCAAATTGCGGACTCCCAGTTTCTACGAAGCATATTATAGTTGATTGCCACGTGATGACGACCGTGAGAACAAACCTTAACATCAATGATAATCTCTACTGTATATTTAATTCTTATCCCGGTCAAAAGAAAATTATAGAACTCCTCACCAAATTTAATATGCTAAATACGATTTAGCTAATGACTACACCTTGTCTGCCCTATGTATAACATCTAGATTTAGGATTTGTGTATTGTATCCCATGTAAATGTGTAACTAGTATGTGAATTTGTAAATACTGTATTTTGTAACTGTGGTCGCCAATGACCTAGCTGTTTATAAGGCGAACGTAAATAAATAATTTAAAAAAAACAACCTAATGCAAACTAGCTGTAGTGTTACAATTGCGAAACAGGAAAGGTACTCCCACGTAATTGTCGAACTTACATTTGAGAGCTGGCGTTGAAATGTGTTATTGTTATTATTATTATTATTATTATTCTACTTCACGTCTAAAGATGTTATGTGTCGATTGAATATAAAATTAACAATTAAGATATAGAAATGAGAATAGGTGCGAACGATATTTGTTTCTGAGACATCTCTCCGTATAACAGTTTTAACAAAGACACGGCATGATGTTCGGCAAACTGTCAAATATGAATTTGCAATATTTCGAGAATGATATATTTATGACATACGTGGGTATTTGATATTGATTATTCCTTACACAGATTTTTCACTTCCGTTACAAATCTTGAGACACACATGTAAGGATTACCAGCTGATTTCAGCTTTCCGGATTTTCACCCGGAATATTTGCCAAATATTACCACGTGTTATCCACTGGCTTTATTCACTTTCTCGTTACGAGGGCCCTGTGATATAAGTTTTTTTTCCTAAAATTCGCCGTTTTTTCGCGTAGCATTACGTAATTTTCTTTCTACTCCGTAGCGAGAAAGTAAAATGCATAATAGAATAGAAATGAACAGAAGTGTGTCTAGATCTATGCCCGCGTGGGGCGGTGCCCCGGCGAGGTGACACCTGGGGTGGGAAACTTCCTGCAAGCCTTTGGGCTGGTCGGCGTCAGTAATGGGGCGGAGAGTCGGTGTGGAATCTCACCATCTCGTTGAGAGGAATACCGCCATCTCCTGGAATAAAACACATGCTGAGAGACCGATCGGGAGCTTAGAGCTTGTCCCGGCTGGGACAGACAGTGCCCCGTTGGTGGGAGATATCTGGTTGAGGGAAACCCCGCTAGCTGACGGTAGGCCACGACCGGATCCTACTAACTAGCAAAGAAACATCACCACCACCACCCAAGCAAAAAATCTTGCACTACACTTACGAGATTATTGACCACATTAGTTGACGCACCCGGAATTCCTAACTAACCAACCAATCCAAAATAAATTATTCACTTCACTAACAATAGTAACGGCCGTTGCAAACGATCTACTCACTTTTCAACACCTCATCGCAACGCACCTGCAGTTCCTGTATACATGAAGCCCTGTGTATGTAAAATGTGTGCCCAAAAGTAGAAAAGAAGTAGATTTTTCTCAAAAGTAAACATTTTTTTCACAGAAAAACGATTGCACCAAAATTCTCCAAATAACGATAAAAATTTACATGATTTTTCTGTTGGAAAAATTAAGAAACTTTAATCCATTAAGCGGGTAAAAGCTATCATTTCCAGACGCGGGCACATCTTTACTTTCTATTACTTGCAGTTTCAAAACACCTTGTATTTCAATCCCCGCAGGGGTCCGATTAAAATGAATGCCTGAAAATGAAAGTTCGCGGAAATTTGGCACGTTGCAATATCCCTTCAAAAAAGTGAAAAGCGGGAATTTTGTCATTGTGAAAGTAGGAACAAAGTTTTGCTCGTGTGTACGTTTTTGTTCTCCGAAGTGCTGTGTTTGTGTCAGTTTTGCAGCCTGTATCTTTTTTTCTGTCTCTCTCTTTCGCAATTTATTTTTCTTTCCCCTTTTAACTTTGCTCCTGCTTTTTTATACGAGATGTTGCGCTTAATATCCCTTAAACTTTCTTATAGCTATCTTTGAAACGAAAATATAATTCGCTTTGAAGGCGAATAAATCACTCAATTACATTTTTAAATAAGCTCTTTGCTAATTCCATATTGTCATCGTAAGGAAGAAATTGCCTTGGTTTTATTCCAAACAATTTTCAAGTCATGATCCATCAAATTTCACAAAATGACTAATCTTAATATTATCTTGTCTTGAAAATGTATTTTACTCGAATTATTTGAATATTTAGAAGGCTTAAGAATTTCCATCAACGTTCATTCGGGGATAGGTTATTCTCATAAATTCGTAAAAGTATTCATTAACATTTTACTGTAAAATGTCTGTTTCACTTGAAGGTTCATCAAACGCTACGATTCATTATTAAACATTTTATAGTTTTTTTCTGAAAATAATATACAAATATAAACGGCTGTAGGAATTGTAATAATTCAGCATCTGGCCGTAACAGTTGATACCTTCATTCTAAGAAGTGTAATGAAATTATTTAATTATTTCATTGAATGAATCAAAATAAATAAGGTTCCTCTTTTAAAATGGGTTTATTTTATTTTCGGAAACATTTCCCATCTGTAACGAAATTGATAGGCAAATTACTTTGCAATCCTTTAAGAATAACCTTTCCACTCTTAATAAATGTCTCAAACGAGATCTACTGAAAATTTTATGAGAAGTATAAATTATAATATTGAATTAATAGTGTCAGGCAGATGCTTTGCTAATATCGATGATACTCATACGTAGAAAATAATTCAACAATGTAGTATAGGATCCATGATAGTACAAAGCTCTATAAAATACATCTCATTATTAAAGAATTTCACTTGCAATTACCAGAGATTTTATCCCAATATTTGAGATATCTCACTTATGTCACTACCATGTCCTAATAACCAAATCTTCATTACCAATTGAAAATATTCGAAGATCTATTATTTTTCAAATTATTTCATTGATTGACAAATATGTTTCCATAATTACGTTTAAATATTGTCAATTTTATGAATTAGAACCTAAGGATTCACATTGAACCTGAAAGGTAGTAATTGTAGTAATTAACAGCGATTCACCAAGGAGTAAAACGCTGTTAATTACCCACCTTCAGTGCTGTAGGTACCTTGCAACAATTTACAAAACAATGATTTTTTTAAGGGCAGGTAATTTATCCGTGTCTGTATATGATAGCTTTTACCACTTGATGGATTAAATTTTCTCAATTTTTCCAAAAGAAAAATCACGTAAATTCTTATCGTTATTTGGAGAAATTTGGTTCTATGAAAAATGTTCGTTCTTGAGAAAAATCTACTTCTTTTCTACTTTTGGGCACACATTTTACATACACCGAGCTGCATGGGTACAGGCTTTGCACATGCGATGCGATGAGCAGTCGGAAAATGACGTCGGTACTGGTAACCTCGCCGCGACCGAATTGTTTTTGAGCTTTGAGTTTTTTTAAATGTTCTAAAATGCCCACTAAGAGAAATGAAATGAACTGTTAATCATCTCAGTGGATGCCGTGAGTTGCTCAAAACTCGTTCTAGTTGCCTACAGAACGCGAAAACACACGTTTTTGAAGAAATTTCTGTGAATATTCTGAACAGATCCGCAAACATACTATCAGTTCCCCACGACAAAACAGAGACGCTTCGAATGAAATCTCATTTGTCTCGATAATAATAATTACAATGAATAAAAATTTTGGAACGATTTGCAGGACAGCAGTTTCTGAGCACTTTTCATCGAAAGAAGTAGACAGTGATGAAGAACCTTTAATCATGGCATATTACTCTATGAAAACAATATTTTCTTCAAATTGTTCAGTGAAATTTATCATTTTTTTTCGATTATAATGAATTATTATAATATTTCCAACCTTTAATTTAGATTCAATAATTGGATTATGAACTTATTTTCATTAGAAAATTTGTTGAATCTGCAAATTTCTAATTTCTGAGAAACCTTAGGACAGTGAACGTTATATTGTTGGATAATAGAAAACGGAATTTTGATAAAAAATGAAATTATTTACTATTTAAAAAAAATAATTAATATTACTAAAATTAATATTGGCAAAGAATTTTGAACATGAAAATAAAAATTCTTATTGAAGAGATGTCGTTTTCAATCAGCATTTCAAACTCTCAACAAATATTATTTGAAATTCAACTACAAAGTCAATTGTTTTGTTTTGTATTCGGTTTGACCAGCAATGTCACAAAATCCCTTTTTCCTGAATTAACAAGCTTTACCTAATGAATGCTGGAATTTGAATTCTTTTATTTTATAGACGACTGAAAAACAGAAAATTTGCCATTAATTATGTGATGTATGATTCTCTTTAATATATTGAAATATTTCGTACAAATCATGAAACATGTGGCAATTTGAATGAACACAATTGTTAAATTCATTTTCCTTCGAGTTTCCTTAGCCATTTAGTCTAACCAACACAAATATAGCGTTTACATTATACTACGCAATTTTTCATTTTTGTGTCTTCTTTGTTACTGAAAAATAGCACCACTGACTATCCACTGCATATCTTACAGCAATTCGATCTTATTTGCACTTGTTTTCCGGAGAGAGGTAAGAACACTCACCATCCACATGCGGAAACATAACCGTAAGATTTCGTTCCAACAAGACAATCGCCTCACAATGACTCCGCCTCCGTGCTCAATTATCTCGTGTTCTACGAGTTGCGGACGGGTTGTCGGCGAAAATAAAGAACTGAAACAGGAGTATGCACTCCACTTGCGCCCGTCTCCCAAAATCATTGTCGAAGAAAACGCTTTAGCAGACCGCTTTATCTCTCAGTCTGTCGTGGATAGGCCAATTTGGTGCTGTACTGCTATCATTGTGACCTTGCCCAGTGCAGTAACCATCGTGAGGTACAAGGAAGTGCCTCTTTTCCTGCATTCAAACGTGCGGGAAGGGGTAAACGCAAGAAAAACACGCATAAGCAGACAGCAGCCGCCACCCTCGCTCTTCCTGCTGCCGCTCCCATCACCGCTCCTACGGCCACTTCGACTCCCTCCGCCACCGTAGTCTTCGCTGCCATCGAGTTCTCCGCCCCGCCTCCCCCCGTTTTCGCCGCGCCTCCGCCCCGCCTCCGCCCCGCCTCCGCCCCGCCTCCGCCCCGCCTCCGCCCCGCCTCCGCCCCGCCTCCGCCCCGCCTCCGCCCCGCCTCCGCCCCGCCTCCGCCCCGCCTCCGCCCCGCCTCCGCCCCCCCTCCGCCCCGCCTCCGCCCCGCCTCCGCCCCGCCTCCGCCCCGCCTCCGCCCCGCCTCCGCCCCGCCTCCGCCCCGCCTCCGCCTCCGCCCCGCCTCCGCCCCGCCTCCGCCCCGCCTCCGCCCTGCCTCTGCCCTTCCTCCGCCCTGCCTCCGCGCCGCTTCCGCCCCGCTACCGCTTACACCATCGCCTCCTCCGCCGCCTCCGCCTCCTCCGCAGCCTCCGCTGTCTCTGCCACCGCCGCCGTCACCACCGCCTTCGCTGGCTCCCCCGGCTCCATCGCCTCCGTCGCCTCCATTGTCTCCGCCTTCGCTGTTGTCTCCGCCATTCCCGCCACCCCTTCTGCTGAACCATGCCGCACGGCGCTCTCCGATCGCAGCATCGCGGCTCTCTAAACATCGGGAGCAATATCTGCATCTTGCGGGCGTGCTGGCGCCGCGCCAGTTTTCCGGGTAGAGTCGTCTAGCAAGCTGGTTCTAAGCTAGCCCCAGGTGGCTCCCCATGTGGGACCCAATGCGAAGCGTTAAGGCAGAAGAATTAATGGCGGGCTTACTATCTGCTAAACACTCCCTAATAAAATGGATTTATGTATTTTGAAAGGAAAGGAAATGTTAGTATGACTACTTTATGCAAACACAAGTTCATTATTTTGTTATTTTACAGAGTATTGGTTATTCCTTGCAACTCAATTCCCTACAACTTAATTTTTATCTGTACTTATACGATTGCATGCGCATCAGATTTCATTTTTCTTTTAATCTACATGTTTTTTGGATTTTTTTGTGTAATAATTTATTTTCATTAATTTGGGTGAACTGTTTTAAAACCTAGAATTAGCATTTTTATAACTACAGTTTGTAACGTTAATTTGCTAATAGGCGAAGTCATGATTCACTGTATTAAATTAACTTCGTAACTCTGGACTGAATTGTTGACCGCTAAACACCATGACTTTAATTGGAGAGATCCCTTGTGTTTCAGTAAGAGAAGCAGTTACAGTAGAAGCGATTTCAGCAATTGCTGATGAAGTAGTGACTTTCGTACTTAATTGTTAATGTCATAAGCCAGAAGTGCAAGAAGTATTCTTTTGCATTCTCTGCCAATACAATATATTTTTTGAGCAACCCAGTTCGGGTTTGAGTTCCAATAGTTGGAATTCGAGCTCCAGCAGTTACTTCGTTGCTTAGAAGGTAAGCGCGGGCTTATTAATATAAATAACAAAACAATATAAATATAATTGATTAATTTCAACTTGGTAATTTGTATCTCTGTCTAGGACCGCTGTGGTTCAGTTTCTAAGGCCACAGGATTCCGTGTAGGCGGCAGAGCTTTTGAATAAAGTTTCATCTATTGGAGAGAGTGGCTATGTCCACAGAGTGCAGTACCTCCCTCTGGGTTCAGAGACTTGCTGACGAAAGTTTGTTTATCACGTAAATCCAGGGCAAGTGCGTTTCGCTCCAACTTGATGCAACTTGGTCGTCCGCGTCGGAGACAGGATTAGTCACCGATGATTACATGACGATATCTAGGTACTGCCACACGCCTCTCTGCAACTTTGGTCGTTCGTGGGCTATTAAATGAGTTTTAAATAAGTAGATGAAAGATTTTTCTTATTTATTTATTTATTCATGAAAATTATCAAAGTAATGTTAATCACATTAATGAGATAGCTAATAGTTATGACAAAATTATAATACTTGGAAAGTGCATCATAACATTTTAAGTATCATTATCATTTAATGAATCACTAATATTCTAAAGCATATATTATTACTATGAATAGTGCATAAGTATTGTCAGACTAATTTAATGGTTCAGTTCCACATATAAAATGCCATCACCGTAATGTATTTTGTACATTGAAATTTCAGTTGATCAACAGAAGTGTTATTATTACTTGTATAAATCAGTGCTTGTTTACTTTTGATTGAATTTGCATTACATACTGCGTGAAATAATCCCTGTGTAAAACTTTTCATCTAGTAAATAGTGGTAGCGACCCATGTTGGATACTCCTATTTTATTAAAAACGACGATATCTCGAAATAATGTTTGCATGTAGACATTTCATCAAATCTAAAAAAAATCAATAAAATGTTGGTTCAATATTTTAATTAAAACCAAAGAACTGGGAAATTCTGAAACAACACGAGCATAAATCTTTAGCTAGATATTTTATGATAACAAAATATTAAAAATGTGGTCTCTTTATAATCAGAACCAAGTGATAGTTGAATTATATTGAAATTAAACGTAAAATCTTCCTTATAGAAATGCAAAACAATGAACCTGAAAATTAGAGATAACAATAAGCATCAGGCTTGTTCCAGCCGATTCAGATACCGTTACCAAATTTCTCATCCCATTTCCTCACAAAATTGTTTTTCAACCAGTGCACACCGCACACCTGTTTAACTGGATGGCGAACTCAATACGGAGCGCATGCGCGAGAATATTCCAGCGCCGAACCGTCGAAACGAACTCCAGGGCCATCTCCTCCCCCGGTGAACCGTCCGCTTCCCCAGCAGAAGCGATTTGGACCACAACAGTCACCACGCCCCCACCTGAAATCCAATACGCCGACGGCCCTCCCTTCCACGCAATCTCGGGCATTATGCACCGCGATGAGTGTGCATTGCATTATTCCGGAGGAGGGGTCGCCGGTAGGGCGCAGCACGGTCGCTGGGCGGTCCGCGCGCAAATGAGAGGGAGGTCGGGCCCCGCCGAATGCACGAGCTTGCGTAAATAAGTGCAATACACATTTTTAATGCGGAAACCGTGCTTCGCTTACCCGTAGCGGTGTGGGGTGGTGGAGAGACAAGAAGGGGGAAAAAATGTTTTCGTGGGGTTTGGGGAATGGTGGATGAGGGAAACGAACAAAAAAAGAGCAAACATTAATTGTTTTGTGTAAAATCTTATCTGGCTCCCGGGAGAGAACGCGCGACGCAGCGTTGCCAGATTGGGGAGGCGCGTCGTAGCGCCGGCCGGGCGACCCGCCCCCTTGGCGTCCCGCGCGCTGCGTGCGCCGAATTGAAAGTGGAGACGCTGCTGGCCGCCGTCCGCGGCGCCTCTTGGCTTCACCCGCCCCCTCCCCCTCCCCCTCCCCCGCCCCCGCCCCCTCCCCCGCCCCCGCCATCGGCGCCAACCCATCTGCCTCCCCTCCACCACCGCCGCCAGTCCCCGCCGTTTCTGTGTTCGCTTCCGCCTCCGCTCCTGCCTTCCTCCCGCTTCAGCTCCGGCTCCCAGCTTACAGCTTGCTCTGGCTGGGGTGGTGCCCTGTTTTTGGGAGATACCCGGTTGAGGAAACCCCGCTAGTCGGCGGTAGGTCGGCGCCGGAAGTTGCCATTCAGCGGGGGAAGATCACCGCCACCTCCCGATGAAAAACATGCACTACACGGACGGGACTAATGACCTCAGTAGTTGACGCGTTCGGAATCGCTAACAACCAACCAACCAATCAATCAATCAATCAATCAATCTTGCTCCCGTACCGTCTACGCCGTCACCACCAGATGGGCAGTCCTGTTCTTTGGAGTAGTCCGGGGATTCCTATTGTCCTAAGCGCCAGTATCCGATGCAGGAGTGAGCGCTGGCAACAACAGTAGTGGAGGTGTCGGAGGCTATGTTGGAGGTGGAAGTGACTGTGGAGGCGATGGTGGATGTTCTGCCGCCTCCACCTCCGACTTCAACATAGCCACCACCGCCTCCACTATTGTCGTACTCACCACCATCCCCGCCTCCTGCAAAGGGTGTTTGTGCTAAAGGGGATTGGAAACCCCCACGAAACAGGCCTATCACCAAGAAGTAGGCTGGCCAAACTCCATCCCTGTGACTGTGACACATGTACGATCAGGTAGGTGGAGTAACTCCACGTGTCTAGTTGTGGTTGTGATATGAATAACTGTGATCGGTAGTTTGAAAATCTGTTTAATTTCCCGCATACCCTGTACGTTATATAAGAAAAGTATTATAATGCTTCACTGAAAAATGACGTTTTTCGGCAAAAAAAATCCTATTGTGAATCCGTAATACCATAAAAATGCATAATTTTTTTCCTATGTAGAAAAAAAAACTTTCTCTAACACGTTATGTACTCAGAATTCCCGTTTTACGGATCTTTGAGCCTGAAAAATTGGTTTGCAGCAACTCATCCTCCTGTCTCAGCGCATGTGGTGAAGCATCAAAACCGTTCGGAGCACTTTCCCCAAAATATATATTCTCTGATCGATTGGGACGAAATCGAGGCCCAGCGAATTTGAAACATATTTCGATTTCACATAAAACCTTACAATATTTTCAATATTTTATCAAAAAGGTCTTCAATTATTTTTATTATTTTTTTCCTATCGTAGTGCAAAGTGCATGTAGATGGAGTAATTTTTTTTTTTAATTTTCATCGAACTGAATTTTTCAAAAAATGCGTAAGTGCAAGTTTTATGGCGACTTCAAACAACTACAATATTAAAGAGTGATTTTTCCCTTAATGAAATGTGTTTTTCAAAGACAGACGTTTAAGTACGAAAAAAAAACAACTAGTATGAATGATTTTCTCATAATATTGCATAAATATAGACAATGAAAAAAGTCTGAAAAAAGCTCCAAATTGTTTCTCAAATACGCTTCTAAAAATGATGCTCGTCATATTTTCGGTGAATTTTGTATTTTCAAATATTACAAAAAGTAAAAAACAAAATAGCGAAACTGCAATATTCAAAGAAGAGTTTATTTTCGTAATAAAATTTGTTCAAGGAGATCATAAACCACTTTTTGAAAACTAGTAGTTTTAAGTAACTTTGGCCTGAAATAACGGCAAATAACAGTGGTGCAAAAATTTTGCGGTTTCCGATTTAGTTGAACACTTTGAAATTTTGAATATTGCAAAAGTTAAAAATAACGAAAATATCTCATTTTGAACCACAATTAATTTTTTTGTGAAAAAAAATCTTCATTTCAACATGTCAGTTCAAAAGGGAGCATTGCATCAACCAATTGTTCTATGCATCAACCGATGTCACTGCAGTACCTCTGACCGGGAGGTCCAAGATTCGAGTCCTGACAGTGGCAGCATTTTCGACACTAGCTTTTCAGCCAGATCGAATTCAGTCGCTGTCTGGGGGATAATTCTAGCGGCCGAACCGTGAGCGGTAGCTCAGTGCATCAACTGATGTCACTGCAGCTCTTCTGACCGGGAGGACCTAGGTTCGAGTCCTGATAGCGGCAGGATTTTCGACACTAGCTTTTTAGCTAGGTCGAATTCAGTCGCTGTCTGGAGGAGAATTCTAGCGGCCGACTGCTCTGATCGGTAGTTTTGCGTGGTTTCTCCGATCAACACCAGGCGAATGCCGGAGCAGTACCCAAACAAACGGATCACGAACCGCCCGCGATCACTCCTTCCTTTTCCTATCTTCTCCCCTTACACACACACTTACACTAACATGCACCACACTACCACACATTCCGGGAAGCCGGTCGGGAGCTTGGAGCTTCTCCCGGCTGGGTCGGTGCCCGATGGTGGAAGATACTGATTGGGGAAAACCCCGCTAGTGACAATAGGTCGGCGCCGGATCTCGCCATCCAGCGGGGGAAGAACATTGCCTCTTCCCGAGAGAAATCATGCACTATACACTTACGGGACTAATGACCGTAGTAGTTGACGCGCCTGGAATCAACCAATTAATCGAATACAACCAACCACCCATCGAAAGGGAGTTCAATACTTAAAGATTCATAAAAATTCATACCTGTATACAGTATTCAGCATTTTCAACGGCATTATGCCACCAAATATTTGTACTTTATTAATTGCAATATTCGTTTTTCAGAAAATTTCATTCAAATATTTCTTGAATTCTCTGAAGAAAAATATATAATTCCATAGAAGGAACAGATAGATCTGAATCTTGGCAAAGTTTTGGTCAATGAAGTGTTCTTGTAATAAATTGAGGTTTCTTCTCTTTCCTCTCCATATCGAAGTCTTGTATTAGTTATTATTATTATTATTATTATTATTATTATTATTATTATTATTATTATTATTATTATTATTATTATTATTATTATTAAAGATGATTTAAAACACTTCTTTCGAAACAATGCCAATAGTAGAGTTCGTAATGGATTTCTTATAATTGTGTGGTTTACTACATTTTACCCGTATTTGAGAATAAAATTCAGCACGTATCATTAACAAACTTGAAATCTTAGTACAGAAAGTCACTGACTTTTACTCTCGTCATATGGCAGTGAAAGTAAGTGAAAAGTTGTAGTATGCTCTTCTTATCTTATTAATACCAAAATGAATTTTGTTGTTCAACATGCTCATTGATTGTCTCACGTCCGTAGGTGCGAAACAATTGTTGGAGTTATTTGGTAATTTATTGCCTTTCTATCAACTTATATCTCCAAAATAATGTGAAAAAGTACCAATATGTTCTTCTTCTTAAAATTGCAGAGAAAAATATCGTTCTCGAAAACGTGTTGACAACATTTGTGAACAAATCAACAACGAATCCTCGTTAAACATCGAAGTTCTTTTCTTTATCCCTCGACGCCACCACTTTCAAAACTGTTCACACGAACTCGTTTTTAAAAAGAGTACGAGAATGCCAAACGAGCAACCCTTCACTTACTGCCCAGATTAACGAACAAGAATTTTTTTTGTTGCCCGTCCAGTATTACGAGAGGCGGAGGCCTAAAACAGTAAGCCTTATATAAAACGCATTCGGAAAGGAACCAGGAGGCAGGAGAGGCTTTTCGGGGGAACGGCTTTGCCTCCAGGGGCTCCCGAAAGCGGCATTTCGCAGAAGACTGAATCCACATTCACGGTCAGGTAGTGGACTCGTGCGGAGGCGGGAGTGTTGGCGGCGGCGGCGGCGGCGGCGGCGGCGGCAGCGGCTGTGACGACGGAGCTAGCGCAGGCCTCGGCAGTGAAATCGGTGGAAGGAATGGAGGTGGAAAGGGAGAGCTAGAGATAAAGTCGAAGACGGAGTTCTAATATACGAAGGTGGGAGGAAGGGATCTGAGTAGCAGAAGATGGAGGTGCGGATAAATCGACAGAGAGAAAGGGGGATGAGAAGAATGAAGAGATTAGGTAGAGACGACGCAGGGGGAGGCGAATACAGAATGAGAGGAATTGTGGCAGGAAAGGGCGGGTGAAGTACACTGCTATTGTTTGAATTATATTTCTGTCTTCTTGACAGCTGGAGACTGAGGGAAGAGAGGAGGTTTCGTTATCCAATCAAAGGCTTTTAATTCTGTTGAGGTAACTGTAAAGTTTCTGATATTTATTAAGAAGGATATGAAATCTTAAAGAGTGAACCAACTGCAAACTGAAGAGCGCCATTATTTCTTTTACTCTCTATCGAGTGTGCAGTTCTGTGTTGTCTTCTGTTGGGCTCTAATTGCAAATTTCTTCTTACTACTTTTGTGATCTGATGTAAGAACGACCCCGTGTCTGCCGCCTGAGTAAGTGGCAACATCACACTATCTCCACCCAGCTGTCAAGTGGACAGAAATATTATTTGGACTATAATAGCCTCGGATAATGGCATGTTAGTGGGAGGTGACCAGTGTCAGGCGTGGCGTGACACGAAGTGATGTGCCATGGAGTGACGTGACGTATGGTGATGAGTGGCAATTTGTGGCTGATGCGTGGCTATGGTGTTAACGTAGCGCGGCGTGGCGTGGCGTGGGGTGGCGTGACTTGGCGTGGCGTGGCGTGACTTGGCGTGGCGTGGGGTGGCGTGGCTTGGCGTGGCGTGGCGTGGCGTGGCGTGACGTGACGTGACGTGACGTGGCGTGGCGTGGCCTGGCCTGGCCTGGCCTGGCCTGGCCTGGCCTGGCATGGCCTGGCGTGGCGTGGCGTGGCATGGCGCGGCGTGGCGTGGCTTGTGTGCGTGGCGTGATGTGACGTGACGTGATGTGACGTGACCTAACGTAACGTGACGTAACGTAACGTGACGTAACAACGTAACGTGACGTAACGTAACGTGGTGTAACAACGTGACGTCACAACGTAACGTAACGTAACGTGACGTGACGTGACGTGACGTGACGTGGCGTGGCGTGGCGTGGCGTGGCGCGGCGTGGCGCGGCGTGGCGTGGCGTGACGTGGCGTGGCGTCATGAGGCATAGCGGTACATAACGAGACGGAAGGAGACGATGGTACAAGAAGGGATTGGATCTGAACGGCGACCTGCCGAGGCGGTAGCAGCACAAGAGCGATGTGACAACTATCGACGATCACTGTAGTGGCAACATTTGCGACGGCGGCAACGACGTCGCCAAAGTGGGCGGCAGTGGCAACGCAGTCGGCGCTATACAAAACGGCGAAGGCGTCCGAGGCGGCCCTGAACCACTCAGTCGCGCGCCGCGATAAATACGCGCGGGGCGACAAACTTTCTCGAATTTACGCCCGAGAGAAAAGCAGGCGGACGTGAGGGGCGTGCAAACGCACTCTTTGGTCGACGCCACGCCCCCCTCCCGCCCCCGGGCGGCGCCGCGACGCCCACACGAGCGCGGAGGGGGAGGGGTTGCGAGAAATTTAGGGTGTTCGGTTAGATCAGTGCTTACTTCCATCCCGCGTTGTGAAGATTTCTTGTTTGGAATATTGGGCATATAGTCCACATATATAAATATATTTTCATGGACATGTAAGAATTTACTGTAACCAATGCAAAAGCCTCAGTAGAAGTAGGGTGAGAATATGTGTGTGTGTGGTGTGTGTGTGCGTATATATATATATATATATATATATATATATATATATATATATATATATATATATATATATATATATGAAAGAACATAGACAAGAAACCTAAATTTAGAACTATCCAGTTGTTGTACGATTGTTTTCAACCTGTTTTGTAAAGTCCAAATTATCTAATAGCCTGTTTTGAGCCAAGACTGATTAATAAAATCAATGTTGGTACAAGAGGTAGGTCAAACTTTCAAATAGAACTCAAGTGCTTTTAGTCTTCGAGTAGCTTCAGGGTCTGCGCTCTAACTCTCGAAGTATTCTGGTTTCGATTACAAGTATGAATCACTATGCATGTTAAGCATCGCCCGTAAGGGGAGGATAGAAAGATCAAAGTGGAGAACTGTGGTAGAAGCGGAGATTGCAGACTAAATTTAGTCTTGGGATAGTTTCAAAATTACTGCCAAGCAATAGGGAAGATAGTTACTCAGTTCAATTACATGTTGAACCCTAGGTTTGGGAAGTGGCCTTTCATTTGTAAATAACTGTGAACGAATATCTCTGTAATGTGAAAATAACATGGGTTGTCAACCAGAAAAACTCAAAAAGAACTTCACAGGTGAAATATAGTTTTACTACTCTTCAATTTACTACGAAGTAAGTAGCTCCTTACCTTAGAGTTTCTGCTATTAAGAATAAAATTAAATAAATTTAAAAATGAAAAATAAATTCAATAAATTTAAATCCATTTGAGCAATTTTCAAAGAAAATATTTCAGTATTTTTTTCATTTGACCTGCCACGGCAACTCAAAAGAATGTAAATCATTGAGGATTAGCTATACACGTGAAAACGCGTAGGACGAGGAAGGGTCAGGACGTAAACTGACCATTACATCACCTAAAACTAGAATTGTGTTTGAGGACAATTCTAACAATTAAAAAGGTGTAATAAAAAATAGATACTGTTAGATCCTTGCAAATTTAAATTGAAGATTACATTTTTCATAGAATTCGAAATTCTCTGCGTCTCTGATCTTCCGTGTTTCGGAGTGCGAATCCACAAGAGCGAACCTCCCACAAAATGTGATAGGCCAAGGAAGGTCCTTTTTTGTTTATTACGCCATAAAGACTCTCTCTCTCGCTCTCTTTCGTGGGGATTGAAAACAAGGTTTGGAAGAGGCTAGGACACACCGCATCCAAGTCATGCATCGTCGATGCAGATATGCGCAACGGATGTTGCGGGTTGTAGCACATCACCGACCACGAACGTTCAGAATTATCAAGAAATTAAAATCTCTTTCTGATAAGACATCTTTTCAATATTCTTATTTAAAGAAATTACGGAGTATAAATAGGTTTACGACAGGCTTCATAATTTTTCTTAAAAGTAAGAATAATGTGATATTGTTCTAAACCTTGTAAACACATTCGTGTAGTTTTGCATAATAGTAATAACAATAATAATTATAACAATAATAATAGCAATAACATTTTTCTATTTATAATTTACAAAGAATATATTGTCTTCAAGTGGATATAAAAACATTATAACATCATTATTACAAATAAATAAATAGGACAAAATAATTCGCTGTAAGAAGACATTTTTCGAGACAAGAGGGCAAATAGAAAGATTCGTAAAAGAAAATTTATGATATGTTCTTCAAATAAGCTCCAGAAGTAAATGCAAATGCGCCGTTGCTAGCTACTCAGTTTGCCAGCCAACTTAACCCAGAATGGACCTTATATAATGAATAAAGTTATAGAAGCCTGGTGTGATTTCTTGAAAAGAACTGTATGCTTTTTAATCAGGCGTTCGTTGTTCACGATAGTCATGCGAAATCTTGTCTAAAATAGGAGCAAAAGCCTTGTATTTAGCAGTATTACTGCGTGGCAAGAGAAACCAAAGCGGAGAAACCAGAGTATTTAGTGTTCAAAATATATATTCTAAAGCTTGAGTGTTCAAAATTACAGTTTTCAAGAAACAAATCATTTCTCAATAGAACAGAGAAAGTTTGAAAAGAAGGAATTTGATATTTGATTTTCCAAATAAACACGTGAATAATTACGAACGAACAATTACAAACGAAATTCTCAAACGAGATTTCGATAAATAATTAAGTATGATCCATTTCATTGTCAATTCACCCAATAAATGTGTTCCATAATAGACCGAAACTTAAACGTTGAACATTGTTAGCTGCAACGCATGACGGAAGTTAAAACGCAAACACTATTTAACTATTTTCATAGGTTTTGAAATGCATCAATTTTTCTACTTGTTTAAAAATTTCAGTAAGAGTAAAGAGTTCAAAAACAAAGCCCGAGGTTACAAATGGCATGTTTCACTGCACAGAACCATGAAACTCAAATACAACACATTTTCGCAAAGTCGTAAATGAACGACCGCTCAGATATTAACAAAAGCGACATTTATGGTAGCGGAGCAAATAATCAGATTTCCCTTGTTTCTGACCATTTAAAAATGGAATGCAAGCATTAATTAATCTTTCATTTCCCTTGCAGGTGAATTTATACTTTTAAAGACTGTTGTTACAAGTTGTAAACAAACTTCAAAAAGAAAAAAAGACTGTTGAAAACGTTGGATACTGTAGGTAAATGTGAGAATTATTAATAGAACTTTCACATATGAGGTGTAGATACATGGCACATGCAACGGTGACTGCGATAGTGGCGAATTCGGTGCACAAGCATCAAGTAAGCCGAATGCGCAGGGTGTGCTGATAAAAATGTAAAATTAAAATACATCTGGTAATTGGAATATTGCATGCAGTTTTTACACACAGTACGCTACGGAACCGAAAAGAAACTCATTATTTGAAGTATGTGGAATGATATATTTGATTTAAGAAAAATGCTGACAGTGATGAATCGTTTTCCAAATTAAGAACGAGCTAAAAGTAACATCCGGATTCCAAATTTTGTTAAATAGTTATGATGGCATACGTAATGGGAATATCAAAGCATTCAATATCAAACACAGCAAGGAATAACTAAAGTAACCTAAACATCAGAGAGGAGTTCAATGATGATCTGAAGCACTCTGTAAATGTTTTTCGATTATTATTCATTGATATCCCATCGCGCTATACATGTTTCTTTCTCTAGAAAAAAAAAAGTTTTAAAGAATGCTGAGAATGATGGGTCATTTTCCGAAATACGGGAGCGTGTAATGCAGAAAGCAAACCCAGCACACGCAATGCGCGTGAAATGGGCCATGACGGCGGCCGCCACATCAGCAGCAGGCGTACTGCAGCGCGGCGTACAGAGGTAAAAGAGCGGGCGGCAGGGGAGAGGTACGACTGGACGAAGAACGCCCAACAGGGAAGGGCAGAGTAGGATAGGACAGAAAGGGATGGAATGAAGTTTGGAAGGAAGAGAATCGAAAAGGAGAGGAAAGAAAAGAAGGGAGACGGGTTGGACAAAGACAGAAAGTAGAGGGTCGGGATGAAGAGGAACGGGATAGTAAAAGACGGAACGGTGCGAAAAAGAAGGTAGGTGAGCGTGCGTGAGCGGGTGATGAGCGAGGGTGAGCGGGAGGCGAGCGGGAGGCGAGCGGGAGGCGAGCGGGAGGCGAGCGGGAGGCGAGCGGGAGGCGAGCGGGAGGCGAGCGGAGGCGAGCGGGAGGCGAGCGGAGGCGAGCTGAGCGGAGGCGAGCGGGAGGCGAGAGCGGAGGCGAGAGCGGGCGAGGAGGCGAGCGGGAGGCGGAGCGGAGGCGAGCGAGGCGAGCGGAGACGAGCGGGAGGCGAGCAGGAGGCGAGGGGAGGCGAGCGGGGAGGTTGGCGAGTGGAGGCGAGCAGGAGGCGAGGGGGAGGCGAGCGGGAGGCAGCGGGAGGCGAGCGGAGGCGAGAGGGAGGCGAGCGGAGGCGAGCGGGAGGCGAGCGGGAGGCGAGCGGGAGGCGAGCGGGAGGCGAGCGGAGGCGAGCGGGAGGCGAGCGGGAGACGAGTGGGAGGCGAGCAGGAGGCGAGGGGGAGGCGAGCGGGAGGCAAGCGGGAGGCGAGCGGGAGGCGAGCGGGAGGCGAGCGGGAGGCGAGCGGGAGGCGAGCGGGAGGCGAGCAGGAGGTGAGGGGGAGGCGAGCGGGAGGCGAGCAGGAGGCAAGCGGGAGGTGACCGGGAGGCGAGCGGGAGGCGAGCGGGAGGTGAGCGGAAAGTGAGCGAGAGGCCGCGGGAGACAATGGGAGACAGCCAGAGAGAGCCGGAAGGTCAGGAAGAAGCAGGAGAAATCGGAAGAGAGCCGAAGGGAGTGAGGAGGGAGCAGGAAGAATGTAGGAGCGGGAGGGAAGGAGAGGTAACGGCAGGACGTGGGTGTATCAGTGTGGGTGGGATCGGGGAGAGCGGAGTTGCGGAGGGAGGGGCAGGGAGGAGATTCGGAATGGCGAGCGTGGCATTCTCGATTCCGTAGCGACTCCGGACCCAACCCCCGGCGAGCTCTCTCGCAGCAAGACGGCGCCGCGGCGTTGGCGGCTGCCGCCTCGCAGCGGGAGGCGGCGGCGGCGGCAGCGGCAGGGGGCGGGGCGGCGGAGACCGCAGCGACGGACCTTAACGACGGCGCGGGTGGGCGGCGGAGGCGGCGGCGGCCCCGGGGCGCGGCGCGGCGCGGCGCCGTGCACAGCGGAGGAGCGCCTTTTCCGTAATTTGGCCACTTGTCCGGAGTCGCAGCGCGCGCCCGGCCGGGCCAAGCAGGGCTGGGCTGGGCCGGGCCGGGCCGGGCCGGGCCGCCCCGCCCCGAGAAAGGCGGCGCCCTGGGCTGGAGGCTGCGGGCTGTCGGCCATGCCCCGCCCACTTTCTCCCCTCATGGGGCCTCGCCCTGGAGAGGGACCTTGGGAGGCGGAGTATGAAGTGGTGAGGGGTGAAGGATGCGTGGGAGGAAAGGGTGGCTGTGAGACGGAGTGCGAGGTGTGTTGCGATGCTGAACGGGACTGGGGGGGGGGGGTAGGGAGTGGCGAGGGGTGGCGGAATGGATTGGGAAGAGGTGGGTTGGGGTTGTGGAGGGCGAAGAGAAGCGGGGCAGTGAGAGATGGGGACGGTGCGTGCGTAGCGTGGGTTGGACGGAGTCATGCTGGGTTGGGATGGGCTGTGGTGGGGTTGGACTGGGTGGGCCTGGGAATAGTTGGGTGAAGGCGGAGTGGATTGGGGTGGGTATGGAGACGGGTGGAGTTGGGTGGGGGGAGTGGGGTGGGGTTGGGCGCGGTGAGGAAGGGATGGACGGAGTTGGGGCCAGCAGAGGGAGCGGGATGGTGTAGCACTGGACGGAGCCGGGCTGGATGAGGATGGGCCGGGTGAACGTGGGCAAATTTGGACGGGGCGTTGTTGTACGTGGAGCGGGATGAGCGGACTGTTCCCATGGGGGCTGGGTGGAGTTCTCCGGGTTGGGCGGGGCGTTGTTGTGCTGGACTGAGCTGGGCAGGGTGAGGATGATCTTGGTGGGTCTGGGTGGCGTTGGGCGGGGAAGGACGATGATGGCCGGTGAGGGGCGGTGAATGGGCGGGGAAAGTGGGTTGGGGAGGAAGGGCGGGATGGTGGGATGGCGAGGAGGGGCGGGGAGGAGGAGCGGGGCGGAGGGTTGGGGCGAAGGGGCGCTGGTCGGAGCTGGGCTGGGTGGGGATAGACTGGAAGGGGCGGGCGGAGTTGGGCGGGGCGGACGATACAGGATGGGACGGGGCGAGGCGGTTTCGCGCTGGACTGAGATGGTCTGGGTGAGGATGGTCTGGGTGGGCCTGGGCGTGGCGGTGCAGGGCGAACGTACTGTGGCCGCGGGGACTGCGCGGGGGCTGCGCGGGGGTTGGGCGCAGTTGCCCGGATAGGGTGGGGTAAGGGGGGCGGGGCGGGTAGGGGCGGGGCGCAGCGGAGCGGGGCGGTGTGGCGCTGGTCGAAGCTGGGCTGGGTGAGGATGGGCCGGGGAGTCCACGCCGGGCCAGGGCGGTCCTGTGCGGGGTGGCTGGGCAGGGCGGGACGGAGCGAGGCGGGGTGCAGCGGGGCGGGGCGGGGCGGGCGGACTGTCGCCGCGGGGGCGGACAGGCAATAAAAGCAGGCGGCGGCCGCGTGCCGCGCGAGCCAGCGCAGCCGTCCCGGCCGCCGCCAGCGCCGGCGCCGGCGCCGCCTCCGCCTCCCGCGCAGCTGCCGCGCTCTTCTCCCGTTGCCCCTCGGCGCGACGCCCAATTGCTTCTTCCTGCTGCTCAACCTGATCTCTGACGCTTTTTAGCTCTCTAATAGGTCTTCCCCGGCACTGGAGAATTCCGGGCTTCTAGATATTGCTCTGCCACGCTTAGAAACGATTATTTCTATTATGTAATAACTTTGTCGTTCGTTGTCTGAGACATATTTATTTATAAAAGAACTAATTTGTTATAATCTACAATTCCAGGTTTATTGTATTCATGTCATTTATATTTATCTTCTCTTTTGTTCTTTTGTGGATTTATGTATGTGTATGAATGCACGTGTGACAGAGAGAGTGTGTATGTATATGTTTGTGAGTGGGTATCTTTGTGCCCGTTTTTCCATCTTGACATCTTCTCTACAGCACACATTCTCGTTAACCTAGACCCTGGTGTTGCTTTTGATGCCAAGCTGCCGCCCGTCCTTCATATCTCTCAGCTGCCATGTTCCTGCAGTCGTGTCTGCTGGCGCCCTCCCTCCCGGCCGGCGCCACCTCGACGCCGCCCTTCCTTCCCAAGTGTGCGCCCCGCCCCCACGCCTCCTTTCTGCCCCAGCTGCCGTCATCTCTGAAGATTTCGAATCTTCTGACTTCTCCCTTTGTCGCCCGCCATGTCACTTCACTCCCGTCTCTTCTTTCCAATCTACGTCTTGGCCCCCCTCTATTCTTTCGCCGATATCCCACCCACGCCTTCCCCGGCCTCGCGCTTCACCCACCGCCACCACCACCACTTCGTGCTTCACCCACCCGCCGCTTCACGCTTCACCCACCCCCTGCCGCCGACTTCCTCGCTCTTTTCTCACCAGCGCCATCTGCCACCATACGCCACACTCGCTCTTCGTTCCCCCTGACCTCCGGTCTCACCTTCACCCTCAGCGCCGGCCGCCCTTCGTCCTCGTGCTCACCCCCGCCCTCGCCACGTCCTCCCTCGCAGCCGGCGGTGGCGGCGGGGTGGCCGCTGGGCGCGTGCGGATTATATTACAGCGCCGACCGCCTTAAAGGGGGAACGGTTATTAAAAGCTTCCGGCGGCGCGGGGGGCGGAGCCGCGGCAGAAGGAGAAGAAGAAGAAGGCTCGCCGCCGCTTCGCCGCGTGCGCGCGACAGGTGCCGGCGGGGGCGGCGGGGGCGCCGGCGGGGGCGGAGGCGGCGGGGGCGGCGGCGGGGGCGGAGGCGGCGGGGGCGACGGGGGCGGCGGCAGTGGGGGCGGCGGGAGCGGAGGGGGCGGGGGCGGGGGCGGCGGCGGGGGCGGCGGCGGCGGCGGGGGCGGCGGGGGCGGCGGGGCGGCGGGGGCGGCGGGGGCGGCGGCGCGCCGAGCATACATCACTGTCGAGACAAGATCTGGGCGAGCGCCCCGGCCCCGCGAAGATGCCCCCCGCAAGGCGAGCGGCGCCGCGCCGCCCCGTCAAAGCAGACGCGTCCCGGCGAAGCCGCCGCCGCCGCCTTGGACACGGGGACAGTGGCTACGCGCCGCACTCCATCCTCCTTATCGCGCCACGCCCCCGCCGGGCCACCCCCGCCGTCGCCACCGCCGCAGCGCCGTTGAGGGAATTTAAATGAAAAAGCAAACACGCCCCACGCCGCGAACACGCCCTCGCGTCGCTTCTAGGCGGGGGCGGAGGTGGCGGTAGCGGGAAGAGAAAAAAACACACAAACAAAGAAAACCAAGCCCGCATTTTTGCGAATTAAAATTTTAAACAGCGCGCGTAATAGAATAAACCGCGTACAAAGGACATATCTTTTGCCGGTCGGGCGGCGGCGGCGGTGGGAGACATGATGATGATGGTGGTGGTGGTAGCAATAGGGACGGTGGCAGTGGTGGCGGCTGCGGTGGTTGTGGCGATGGTGGCGGTGGGGACGGCGAGGGGGACGGGGGTGGCGACGGGGAAGGTGGTGCAGCGGTGGAGGCGACATGGGCGTCGGGGGCGGTGGTGGCGGCGGTGGCAATGGCGGCGGCGGGGGCGACGGCGGGGTCGTTGGGGCTGGGGGCGGCGGTGACAGTGGCAGTGGCGGCGGCGGCGGGGGCGACGGCGGGGGCGGAGGTGATGCAGCAATGGGGTGGCGGGGGTGGTGGGGGCGACTGGGTGGCGGGGGTGGCGGGAGCGGCGGGGGTGGCGGGGCGGCGGGGATGGCGATAGTGGTGCAGCGCCGGGGGCGGCGATGGTAGCTGTGGCGGCGTGTGGGTGTTGGAGGCGTGACTCGGCGGGGAGGGGCGGATGAGGAGTGATGGTCCGCCCGTGATTAGACAACGGAAGCAGCGCTGCTGGAGATGCGGTCGTCACTCAGGGCCGCACGCGTGCCACTACACGCTTCCTTTGCCTCCGAGATAACTCACAGCGCTTTCTTTATTCATGCACTTGATTAAGGGAATAAATGATGCGCGTATTTACATGATAATAACGTTATTTTTATTATTACTAAAGAAGCTTTCACATTGTTTCTGAAAATGCATTAAAAATGTAAGTAGCATTTAATATAAACGTGTTTTCGGCCTTCTAAATGTGATAGCTAGTGATTAAAAAAAATAATAGTTTGTATCAAGTTATCCGTTACAGTCTTTCTTCCTTTTCTTCCTCTCGTTCGTCTCCCTTTTACTCATCTTATTTGCCTTTTACAGCTTTTTCAAAAGTACTACTGCCAAGATTGTTTTTTCTTTGTATAATTTATGATTCATATTCAATAATCCTTCAGTTATCGTTAAAGGGATCCATGGTTCGACTCACGCCATTTATATAGATGTTTTATACTTCTCTTAGACTGCTAGCGTTAGTTTGCTGCTAAGCAACCGAATCAGGTTTCCATCAACATAATTATTTCTCTCGAAGTTTAACACTTAAATAATGGTTATCTGTCTTTCATATCAATATTTTTTACATATACTTCCCTGGCGTATTTTCTACTCGTCATTAAAATCTTGCATCATTGTGTATTCTCCTAGTACTTGCTCGCCCGTCGTACAGATTCTTCTACGACGCATTTGCATACAAATTTTTTGACACATTCTTTTGAAGATTTCTTTTATACTGTGATGTCGCCGTTTGCACAAATTACAGACAAGATAGCTATGCACCTGCACAATTCACTACCGGAGCATTCGCTCCCTGTTAGCATCTGCCAACAACCGAACGCACTGTTCAACGTGAGCCTGGGGCTCATACCCGGAAACTTGCAGTCTTCCATGTACACTGGCGTCCTGGCGATGGTATCAAAACAAAATTTTGTGGAACAATAGTCCCCTCTTTCAGAAGCCACCCGCCTATATAGGCTGGCTGTGACCACGTCGCCACCTCCCGGTTGCAACTGCGTGGTCTTGCGACACATCTAACGCCAGTATGGCACCATCCCTCTGGACTCGCTCAGCCTCCGTCGATTCCTGCCCATTGTGATGTACTCTGCACGTGTCTTCTCTGAAAATGTCCACGCTCTCTGCTGTGCACTGCGATACCGCGGGCCGAGTAGCGGACGCTACAATACTCTACGGGTCGTATTTATGAAGCTCTGCCAGCAGAGCTCTTAGGGGCCTGCAATCTGGGAGCTTGCTAGGAGCTCAAGGGGCGACTGGAATTGGCTGGGGACCGTTCATAAATCGCAAAACCGAACACTGGCAGCCTGCTAGGCCTGGCTGGCCCCTGACAGAGGTTTATAAATACGGGCCTACGTCTCTACGCCATATAAATGTACCTCAAGGTCAACATTGTTGCTGTATTCAAGGTGATGAGGGGATCGTGAGGTCCTGGGGTCCGACTCGCGACGATAATAGAGTAACGAAAATAACTAGATAGCGAGATCGAATTCAGTTGTCTGGAGGATAATTCTAGCCAGGTGCTGTGATCGGTAGTTTGCGTGGCTTCTCTGAAAAAATTCCAAGCGAATAGCGAAGGAATATCGTAACATACGAGCTTCGGACCACATGATCTTTCCTACGTCTTCCATGCCCTACCCCCTTTCTTCTTATGTACACACATGTACATTCTCGTACATCCGCGAACGTACCAGCCATTTCGGGAAACAAGTCAAGATCTTTGTCTTGTGCCGGCTGGGGCTGTGCCGTGAGAGGGGAGATACCTTAAGGTGTATATTGCCACAAGCCGACGTGTAGGTCGGAGCCAGATCTCACCATCCAGAAAGGGAGAAACATTTCCAATTTTCTTGAATAGAACATTATCTTTGCAGGCAGGTTAACGGGGCTTGGTCAGAAAAAATTTACTACTTAAAAAATTTACTATTTAAAAATTTACGTTGGCAAACAACTAGTAAAATTTTTCTGACCAAGCCCCGTTAACCTGCCTGCAAATATTTTATTTATGGTCGTTAAGAACTCTTCATAATAGAACATTCTCTACACCAACGGGACCAGTGACCATAACGATTGACTTGCCCGGGAACATCAACCAACCGATCTACACGCCCAACTCACCTTGGCTTTCTCTCTACACCACTGGCAAGTCTACTACCGTTTCTCCCACCCCGTCAACCCGACCACCAGCAAGCGACCGTCACCACACCCCCACCGTCGCCACCCCGCCGCCTCCACCACCCGCGGCGTCCTATGCCAGCGCCGCAGCAGCGCTGCGAATGCAATTTTCCGAGCCATTTCAACGGAGAGAGCGGGCGGCGCGCGAGTGCGGGCGGGCGGGCGGACGCTTCACTGGCCGCCGCTGCCGCGAGAGCCCGCGCACTTCGCCCGCTCCACCGATTGGTCAGTGGCGCGGTTATCGACCTACGCCCCCCGGGCGCCCGGCCGCCAGCGCACGCAGCCCCTCCCCCCACCCCCGCCGCCGCCGCTGCTGTGCTCTCGCCGCTTCCTAACGAGAGTGACCCTCCGCTCCGCGCAGCTGGCTTCGGAGCGTACACGTCCCCCGGAGACACCTCCGCTCCTGGCAGCGCCACCGCTTCAGACATCCGACTGAACCTATCGGCATTGCTGGTGACGTATTCTTAGCGCTCATCTCTACACTTTCACGTCTTTCACCACCAATACCAACATCGTTGCAATTGTCTCAAAGGTGTCCCGCCCTCAGGAATACACGCCGCAGCTTTAGGCAAAGGCATTCATGAAAGCTACTATGCTGCAGCTATCACCATTGGGGTTTTCGTAATCTCAGTGATCACCTCTACATCTTCCCACCTGTCGCCACCAACACCAATATCGTTGTCATTGACTCAAAGGTGTCGCGCCTTCAGGGATGTTCGCCACAGCTTCAAGCATAGGCATTCATGAAAGTAACTTTTGTTGCTACTGCCGCAACTATCACCATTGGGGTTATAGTAATCTCAGTGCTCACTTCTACACCTTTACACCTGTCACCACCAACACCGATACAATCGGCACCAATGCGTCGCTACTCCAAGGAGAGAATACACGGCCTCAGATATAGGCATTCAGGAAAGAGTGACTTTTGTTACTACTACCGCAGCTATTTGCATGCCATCGCCATAATCTCAGTGCTCTCCTCTACATCTTCACATCTGCCACCACCAACAGCAACATCGTTGCAATTGACTCAAACTTGTTGCGCATCCAGGGATACACGCCACAGCTTCAGGCATATACATTCATCAAAGAGTAACTAACGTTGCTGCTATCGCAGCTATCTATCGTCGTGATGTCAATTCTCAGTTCTGCATCTTCACTACTAATACCACCAACATCATTACAATCATCACCGGTACAACTATTGCCACCACCGTAAGCATCACTCACAGTCTCCATTTTAACATCTCCGTCAACTCTATTGGCTTCAGTATCTCCGTCATACCCCACCATCACCAGCAGCAACATCACTAGCAACGCAATCACCACGATCGCAATTACCATGTTCACCACCCTCATGAATATCATTGTTCCGAACCCATCCCACTAACCGCAAACAACGGCATTATGGAACTGTCGCCACCGATACTGGCACCCTCATCATCGTTAACAGGCTCCCTTGCATTTTAACGGTCATCACGCTCGTATTGCGTTTCGTGAATAAAATTCGCATCATTGGGTGTAAAAATGAAGGTGAACGAAGCGACTTCTGATCTGATGATAACAGTTACTGCGTCAGCTATTGCATTGTTCTTCTCAACTGCTTAAAAATCGTCCACTATCTCTTGTGTTATGAAAATCATGAATTCTTCTGTAACTGTTAATATGAAAGGCAGCGATTCTACCCGCGTGAAAATCTTTGAAACCTTGGATTAATGTCCGCTTCTGCGATGTTGTACACATCCCTCTATAATTGTTTGATTTTGCTCTACTTCTGTCACAATCGAAGACATGAGAATTCAATATTCTGTATTCTGTCATTTCCATTCAATTCTCCGTTTTTATGTTTCTACTTTCCCTACAAATCCCATTTGTTTTTTTTTTTTTTTGTTTTTCAATAGACTTGTATTTTTCCTGACATTAGCTCATTAATAATTACGTTAATAATAAATAGGATATCAGATAGGTTTATGAAATACTGGTGAAATTGGATAAATTTTGAGATTTTGAGAAACCAGAATCCAAAAACAATGGGGCAGCTGACATAAAGTACAAATTAGTAGAGATATAAAAAATTAATATACAGTTCATTTGAAAAATTGATTATTTCATGCCTGTAACTGACGGTGTTCGTCAAACGTTGCTTCATAGTAAACGAGTTATTGTTAAGTAGTAAGAGGGGAAAGAAAATTTGAAGAACAGATGGCATGGGAAATATTTTCCGGTAAATGTAGGTTGAGAGATTTTCACCACAAAAATATAGATAAATGCAAGTATAAAGCAAATTAATGGAGGGAATGAAATAAGACAGCACGACCATCAAGCAAGCATACAATTAATGCAGAGTTTTATTGAAGATATTGAAAATTATTGAAGATATTGAAGATATTTAAAATGAGTAACGAGGGAAGAATTGCGAAGTGAGTCTGGCGGAAAGTGACCAAATGGGTTTGGGCCTAGTCATTCCATTCCTCTTCCACTCCGTAGTTTCACAATCTTCTCCAAGGCCATTCGCCGGCAAATGTGGCTCAGGGCATCAATTGATGCCTCTGCAGTGCCGTTGTTCAGGAGGTCTTTGGGGTTAGAGTCCCAACGGGGACAGTATTTTAAACACTAGCTATGTAGCTAAGTCAAGTCAGCAGCAGTCTGGAGGAGAATTCTAGCGGAAGGCAGCTCTAATTGGAAGTTTCCGTGGTCTCTCTGATCAACACCAGGCGAATGCTGAAGCAGTACTCCAACATACGAGCCACGGCCGCGCTTTATCATCCGTTTCTCTTCCCTCTACTATATGCATCTTGACATACACACACACTACAACACATGTCAGGAGACTAGAGCGTGACCCACTGGAAGGAGAAGACCCTGGGATGTTGCCCTGCTGGTAGGAGACACCTGATTGGGGAAAACTCCGCAATCCGATGTGAAAGTCGGTTTAAGATCTCGCTCACCAGTGCGGGACGCACGAGATAAATAAATGCACTACACTTACAGGAGTAATGATCTTAGCAGTTGACGCGCCCGGAATCACTAGTCAATCAAAATCGCCATCCAGGGAGGAGGAGATCACCGACATTTCTCGATATAAAACGTGCACTACACTTACGCGACTAATGATCCAGTAGTTGACGCGCCCGGAATCACTAATCAATCAATCAATCAATCAATCCAAGGCTCATTCGCTCCCTGCCTTTGTTTCACAGCATTCTTCCCCGTCCCCCTCCATATTTCTCTCTCCCTCTTCCCTTTTTGCCTCCGCGTCTCTCTTCCCATGCTTTAGTCTAACACAACTCCAGCCCCGTCCCGCCCTAGATCTGTCCCCACCCTACCCACTCCTTCCCCTCCTCCCCGCACCTCTAGCCTCGCGCCCACCCCAGCCTCTCCTCTACCCAACCCTCATGTTTCCCCTCCTTGACGCGATTTCTTCCGACCCACCGCGCCTCTCTTCGGTTGCGCCACCACCTCGCCCCCCCCCAACCATGCCCGCTCCCGCTCGAACCCCGTTGCCCCCCACCCCGCGCCACCGCCCCCTCCCGCCCACGCGTCCTTTCATCCTCCGCTGGCGGAGACATTCGAGTGCGAATGGAACGATTCGTTAGCGCGTGCCTCCCCCTTTCACCAACTCTCATTTCCCCCTCCCCTCCACCCTCCTCGCCCTTCCCCTCCTTTGGCCACGCCGCCCGCGGTCTCGCTGCTTTCATTTTCTTCACTCGGCGTCCCCAGTTGCAGTGACGTCATGACCCGCTAACAAGCCGGGGACCTTGTTTATTGATCATGCCAAAGTCTACTGGTCGGATATCAGATGCTGCCCGTGTAATTCGGCTTCGGAAGTTTTAAGAATGTTGGAGTAATAATGAATAGTTGTATTTAATGTGACGATAGATCAATTTTCTATCTGTAAGTATTAATGAGCATTAATCTAAGAGTATTTATTTCATAACACGTAGCGGGCCAAAGATATCCTCCAGAACTGGGTGCTTGAGAGATACAATTCTATGTACCCACTATATATGAAATTAATGTTACGCGGCAATCTATATACGCATGCATACATAAAAATACATACGATCGCCGTTTGAACGTTTCTGGTATTATCTGAAGTACATTTTCTAGGAAATTATTTTGTATGTCCTATTGCGCCAATAGGGAAGTACGGGAATTATTTGTGATGTGAGACATATTTCTAGACCTTGAAAAGAATTTCCTTCTGCATGTTTTACAACGCCAACAAAGATTTTGTAGATATTTATAAAAATAAATAACATAATTTTCATTACGCTTCAAATTTGAAGAGTATGTTGATTCAATTCAAGGTTATAATATCTCTGTATTTTTCTATTTTCAATCTGATTTTCTAGAAAGGCTGCTACTCAACTCTGCCTTCGACTCTTCAGAAGTAGGTGAGAAACCATATGTAAAAGTTGAGAATTAGGAACGATAACGTACTACTTCATGAACATACTAAGAACCTAAAATTATTTCAGACCTTACTATAAAAAGAAACTAAAAGGAAAGTTGTAGAACATAAAGATCAGAAATGAATAGAATCCGTCAGAGAGAAAACATAAATTCTTCTCCTCAAGCTTCCTTCACAAAGTTTAATTACGAGAACACAGTATATTAGAAAGGGCACGTTGATGTAAGTGGAAGCGAGAAATAATGATCCTTCTTCCCTCCAAAACCTTCCTTTTTAAATTTCTTGACTACAACTCAGAAGCGTCATAAAATATGTTGTTTTGAAAAAAGAATAAATATAAGTTCCTTAATTACATTTCAAACTTGGCTAATTCTCTTCCTTCCGACCCCTTTGAGAATATCATTTATTATTTGATACAATTTTCAGTAATATGACTTATTCTGGTCTGCTAATGAATTCATCAAATTAAGGATGGAATATAAATTTTAAATGGCCTGATCATATTTAATGAGGGCTGGAAGGAGGATAAAGTTACGATTATCTCAGTAATACGAAGCAGTAATGGAAACTTCTTCTCTCGAAACGGGAGAGATTCTTCTGTTTCGAATTTTCTGTTGCATTTCCTTAAGCCACCTCGTTTTCGCCGAATCCATTTCTTCTTCTTCTTCGTAATCTTCTCTTCTTGCAAAATTAATGATTCACAATAATACTAGTGTGCGAAATATTACTGTTCGTGTTCTTTTGAGTTTATTTCTCCCTTGATTTCTCTTCCTCATGCATAATTCAAGGGTTTACCGAGAATTGTACTCATTATGAGGTTAAGTCCTTTATCAGGATATATTTTCAATATCGTTATTAAAATGTCAGTGCTAAAGCCTTATAGTCATAAAAGAAGTAAATTATCACGTTTTGTAGATTGATGACTTTAATAGTATATCAAAGACGATGACGCAGTGATGAAATGGTAGGCAAGAAAAACTGGAGAACTCTAAGTATATTTACAGCGAATAAGCTTTACCTCCACAAATTTCACATTGATCAACTCAGGTAAATCTGTAGTAAATTATGAAGATTTTTGGGAGTTATGTGAAACATAGGGATAAAGTTATCAACTTTGGTATGTTATGCAGCTAACAATAAAACCTGAAACTTATTATTCTATTAACATTTACCTCATTTTTACATGGAAAAATTCAAATGCCACATCTTGGAGAATAATCAAAAAATAAAATAACGTTACAATGAATAAATTCATAGAACATAAATTGAGATTAAATAGCAGATAGAACTGTTAAGATCAAAGTAGTTTCACATTTTAATGACATATTTTTGTAGTCAAGATCAATTTATATTTTTAATTTCAGAGTATTGATATTTATTAACTTTTGAAAATCTGTAGTTTGGTCATTTCAGTATCATTTTCTGCACACGTATTTTAGTAATCATAATTTCATTGCCAATAATGAGGTTTTACCTTTCTTCGCAGATTTAATTACGTAGCAAAGCAATTTGCACATGTGCGACTGGCACTACTTTTTGCTAATTCTAAAGGTGCCGCTGCTAACAAAATATTCCGATATTGCTCTATCGTGCAAATCGCATTTCCTTACGAACATTCCTCATCCTGTGCAACACAGGCTTCACGTCCATAAACCGTTTAACAAAAAATCCCGTTAAGAATCACGCACGCCCCACTCACTCCATTAAAGTCCGCCCCACCATCCCCCGCCCCAGCCCTTCTCCCGGCGCGTCGCGCGCTTGCAGGGGGCGTGGGCGGCGGGGGCGGGTCCGGCACACGACGCGGCTTTAAGCACCGTAAATTTGCGCACCTGCCATAAATTTCTTTGCTTCCCCCGCGCCTCCGCACCCCGCCCTCGCGCCCGCCGCCACCTGCGCCTCCCTCGCTCGCCGGCGCCTCGCCCCCCGCCTCGCCCCCCGCCTCGCCCCGCTCGCTTATTCTTTCACCTCTCCCCCGTTTCTCCTCGCACCCGCCTCGCCTCACCCGCCTCTGCCTCTTCTCGCCTTGGTGGCCCCCGCCTCGCCCCTCCGTCTCACCTCGCATCGCACCCCGTCTCCTCATCCCCTCTTCTCCTCACCTCCGACTCTCTTTACCCGCCACGCCTCGTCCCTGCCCCGACTC